>JACATO010000754.1:0-19775 GCA_018389105.1 Nautilus pompilius | reverse complement strand
GTTTCTTGTGTCACGACCCATTACGTAATAACTAAGCGCGACCGATCATTTTTCGCTCACTTCACTTCTACACATTATTACCATCTATTCAGCCTCCCCCGCCCTGTCTCATCCCCTGTTTCCATCCTTAAGTTGAGAATTATTCTCCGTGTCTTTAAGGGTAATTAGATTTTCCATTCCCCAAAGCGCCCCCCGCCCCTCCACTTTCCCTGCACCCGCTACCGTCGAGTCTTTCCTCTAATGGAGTCGTTCCTCCTTTTTTTCTTAAAAAAAAAAGATAACATCTCTGTGTCGGGGCTGCGATCAACTCCAAAGCTAACCCCTCCTCCCATAATACCACGTCGCGTTTCCGGTTTCCAGGATGGAAGAGAAGGGTATCAGCCCCCTCTCGGTGGTATTTCTTTTCATAAGACGTCGTTTGTGGAGCACGCAACTCGTCGAAATACGTGGAAGATCCGACGCTGGAGTTGATTAAAACGGCCGGCCAGACAGACACGATGGTACGGCGCCCCCGGGGGGGGGGGTGGGGTGAAGGAAGGGGAGAAAGGTACGGCAGTGGTTAGAGGTGGGGGGGAGCGGGGAGAAGGAGCCTGTCTCAGTCACTTCCGTGTTCCTTTCTCTGTCCGTCAGGCTAAACCGAATGATCTATCACCGCCGAATCGGCTTCCTGGTCCGGTCGTGGAGCCCGCTCCTCCTCCTCAAGACAATGAATGTTAACCGCAGAGTGGACAGATCGTAAAGCTTCTTAAAACACATCCACCCTACGAAATTACATCTTCAAACCACCCCACTCCCTCCCTCCCCCCGGGCTCTGTTTCCGGCCGCGCCCTCCCCGTCATCCCGTTTCCCAAGTAAAATCTATAGAATCGTCGTTAGTTTTCGATCGAGTCGACAGAATTAGAATTCGAAACACGTTTTAACTTCAACTCTATATATATTATTATTATTATTATTATTATCTTATTATTATTATTATTATTATTTTATTATTATTGCCAGGGAGGGCGGGGGTATGAAAGATGAAAGTTTGGGGGTGATGGTAAGGGGCACGATAATATTGGGAGGATTTAAAAAAAAACCGACATCTATCCTATTAGATGAGGTGCGTGACGAATTTGAACGGATTACGATGGACCGCCCTGCTCTTCGCTCTTCGTCCATCCTGTGAAAGAAAGAAAGTGCGGAATGCGAACAGCAGTCGTTCTTTCTGACAACCACTCGAGATAAGGTCGGATTTTTATTTTTCTTGTTGTGGATGAAACTCTCAGCCCCACCTTTCTCTTCTTTCAAAAATAAAACAGCACTTCTTACTAAACGGCGTAGACAGGCAGCAGTGTATAACCTGTTCTCGGGTTAAATATACTTAATAAAATCCAATGCTGGTTTTAGTACCATAGTATAAATTGAAGAAGTTAACGATCCAGATTTCTGGGGGAATAACAGTTTGTAGCGAAAATACTTGAAGAAAGAAAAAGAAGGGGAGAGAGAGAGCGAGAGCGCGAGACAGAAAGGGAAAGGCGAGACGAGGAAAGAGGAAAAGGAGATGAGAGAAAGAGAGGAGGAGAGAGGAAAAGGAGAGAGAGAGAGAGCGAGCGAGGGAGAGCCAGAGGGAGGAGGGAGAGTAAAAGAGGAAAAGGAGATGAGAGAGAGAGACAGCTTTACAATATCTGCAGAGCGGAAAATGATAGATGAGCGAGAGATAGCGAGAGAGCGAGAGAGATCGAGAGGCTAGAATCGGAGAGAGATAGAGAGAGATATAGGCGCGAGAGAAAGCTGTAGAGGGAGATAAAGAGGAACAGCGAGCGCGAGAGAGATCGCTCTCTTCTCTCTCTATCTCCTCTATTTTCATCATCTCTTATCTTATTCCCATTCTATCTCTCTCTATCTCTCTCTATCTCTATCTCTCTCTCTCTCTCTCTCTTCCATATCTCTCTCTCTCCTCTTTCTCTTTCTCTCTCTTCTTTTTTTCTTTCTCTCTCTCATCTTTCCATCTCTCTCTTCCCCTCTTCACATTCTCTTTCTCTCTCCGTCTCTCTCTTCCTCTCTCCCATTCTCTCTCTCCCTTCTCTCTCTCGCTCGCTCGTTCGTTCGCTCGCTAGCTGTTGTTAAATACTAATGTTGTTCTGTATTTCTATTCCAAACGGGAATAAAAAAAACTGCACTCACGCGTTCCTCCGACTGTCACGGACTCACTAACCGCAGCCTCGTTACAGCTTCGTGTTATACAATGAAGTAATCCGTTTTATTTCGGTTCAGTCCGTTCTCTTCGAAGGATTTAATTAGCTAATTGCATTTTCAAAGCAAATTTTCAGACTGGAAATAGACGAAGATTACCTAGGTGAGTGGGTTTCAATGTTTACAAAAACTTTTTCCTTTTTTTTTTTTTGTTGATGTTTGTTAAAAGACAATCCAAGGATTTGACAACCTCACTACTGTACAAATGTATCTCGACAGAGAGGATTTCCCATCCAGCTGTAGACTCCTGCTTAACCTTCCTCTCTGCCCTGGTATTTAAATACAAACCCGTGGCTAACCGAAAATAATTCTGTACAATTCGAAAGCGAACAAAAAGACTTACATTTAATTAACACTAATCAAAACCAGCATATATCATCTTCCCCCTGTCTTTGATGAAATAGCGTGGATCCTCCTCTTACAGTGCACGAAGTTCTCTATAAAGGTCTTTGATGGCCGCGACGGGCTTCTCCTCCAAGGTAGGGTGACGTCACCCCTATCGGTGCGGCGACGTCTCTTTCCTTCCGAGCAACGATGACGTTAATTGTAACGAAACAAGACTTCCGGCAAAAGTAACTCTCCCCTCCTCCTCCTCCTGTTTGTTTTTCTTTTGGCTTCTTTATTGTTTTGTTTGTTTGTTTTTTTTATGTCGGTTGGTGTAGAAAAATCTCCAAATTCCTCTCACGTCAAGGTTAATAAACCTTTTAAACAAAACAGGTCTCAGTAACAAACCTTGCCGCACCCCTCACCCCACCGTTCTAGCGACAGAACGAGTTCGTTTTCGGATCCATCGAAATCAAATTATGATGCCCTTTTTAATTATTGGTAGCGATAATGCGTTTTTTTTGGGGGGGGGAGAGAGAGCCGTCCGGAAGCGCTTAGTTTTTAATCGCAGAATTCATTTCACTTCAGCTGTCCGTCCGTCTCCCGCAGGTTCGGTCGGGCTCCTCTGCCAGCCATCGCGCTCTCTGTCGGTCGGGTCGGTCGGTCGAATTCTCGTCGTCACGGACTGACTGCCGCATTATCGGTTCTCATCCTTTTGCTCGGCTCGCTTCTTTATTATTTTTTTTTAAAAAAAAATAGAAATAAAGAAAACTTCGGTCTCTTAAAAAATACAAACTTATTAGCGTTTTGTGGGGTTTTTTAAACCCCCCCCCCACTTTTTTGGGCCGTTGTTGCTCTAGTGGGGTGAGGGGAAGGGAGGCGCGCTGCTAAGAAATGTTCGGTAACCGAGAGACTGAACCATTTCTCCTTCATAAGAAAAGCCCGTCTCGCTATCGCTGTCATCACGCACCCGTAATATCACTTCTCCAGGGATTCGAGCTGTAACTCTTCTGTTCCCCGCCTACTACTCTCTATTGTTCCACTCCCTGTTCTCTCCAGCCGGGACTGTCGCGGATTGCGGAGTGAAATCGACATCTCCAATACAGAAACAGAATATACTTAAATTCCGTACAAATGTACACGACTGTTGTCGTTAGCGTGGCCGTGTCCCAAAACTTTATCACCCAAAGCTGTCAGATTGTCATGGCAACTTATTCGGAGAATATTTATTACCATAACTTTTAAACTTTATCTGCTCTCTTTCGGTTCCTCGTGAGAACTCTGACTCTTCTCTCTCTCGCTCTCTCGCCAAGCTCTATCTCCATCTCTCTCCACTAATCTAGAGACTCTCTCTCTCTCTCTCTCTCAAGAGTCCATCTCGACTCTCTCTTCGCTCTCCTCTCTTCTCGTCTCTCTCTCTCTTCTCTCTCTCTCTCTCTCTCTCTCCATCTCTCCCTCTCTCTCCCTCTCTCTCTCTCTCTCTCTCTCTCTCTCTTTATGCTAACGGCCGACAAGAAAACCTACTTATTTAATTAGAACTTAGCTACAAAACGAATGAAATAATCGTCGAAGCATCGAAACTGGAAATGTGATCTTTTCTGTCCCACCACCCGGACTTCTCCTGTTTCGCTTGACGACGGACGACTGGCTGCATACCAAGTCCGCCGATGGCTCCCAACCTCTTCCGAGTACTCGCTTTTTCTTCTTCGTATTTACAAACTGAAATCCTTTGGTGATGATTCTTTTACCATGAATTAAGCTTCATCTTTTATTATTATTATTATTATTATATTATTATTCTTTATTATATTATTTTATTATTATTATTCTTATTATTATTATTATTATTCTTATTATTATTCTTATTATTATATTGTTGTTGTTGTTGTTGTTGTTGTTGTGTTGTTGTTGTTGTTGTGTTGTTATTATTATATTATTATTATTATTATTATTATTATTATTTATTATTTATATTCTTATTTTATTATTATTATATTATTATTATTATTATATTGTTATTTTGTTGTTGTTGTTGTTGTGTTGTTGTTGTTGTTGTTGTTGTTGTGTTATTATTATTATTATTATATATTTATTATTATTATTATTATTATTATTATTATTATTATTATTATTATTATATTATTATTATTATTATATTATTATGATCATCATCATCATCATCCAGAAATTTATTTTCAATTTATCAAACTACTATGGATATCTTGTGAAGAAATATAAAAAATCGCATTAAATTATTTATAAACATCCGCCTTTCCAAAATGGAACAGATTTGAACTAAACCGGGATTGGATCTAAAGTTTTCCAGATCTCAGCTAAAATCATAAGGAAAATTAATCAATGAAACGGATTTATTTGATCTCTACCGTGTGTGTGCAATCTTTCAAATCTCTTTTTTTTTTTTTTTTTCTTATTTAGAATTTTTCTCATGTGTTGCTGTTTGTCTAAAATAGCTACCGTATGGTATTTAGGGAAATATAAGTTTAATAGCAACAGTAGATATACATATTTGATATGGACCGCGTGTTGAATTTCTTTGACTGTATAATGTCGTGTGGCAGTAATGTTTTCAACATGTCCATTAATTTAAAACGTTTGTTAATTTCGTGTCGCATCTGTGCTAGCCCACTGGGAAGAGAGAGAGAGAGAGTAATATATATAAATGCTGTGAAATCTTTTTATTATTATTATTATTATTGTCTCTACGCACCGATGTTATCTTTCTATCTACTTGTTAGAGTTCCTTGAGGATGTCGCAATAAAGAAGGCGATGTTTTTTTGTGTGATGATTTTCCTGAGAAGATTCCGCGTGAACCTTTGGCGGGGTGGGGGTTAAAACGATCGGTTGTTCTTACTGGTTACTCGAATAGTAGGCGTAAGAGATTTGATCTCGATACGTCTGGAAATGGGATTGTTATTAGCTGGGTGCTCCAGGGTTCGGTACTAGGACCCGTGTTGTTGTTTTCTTAAAGTTTATCAACCTTAGCCTCGGATAAGTAAAGTTTGCTCATTCTTTCTCACGTGGGAAAACTGGAGTGGGTGTGTGTGTGTGTGTGTGTGTGTGGAAAAAAACTCGGAACAAGATCCGAGTGCCGTCAACCGCTGCCAGGTGACAGCTTCGTCACGACGTCGCCGCGATGCGATCCGCCCCTCTAACGTAATAGATTCGGACCGAGCAACAGCTTGTGTGGGGGGGTTCTCTCTTTTCGGCTACCGACAAAGAAAGAGGCCCCCGAGAGGGGAGTCTAAACCGTCCCGTAGGTTCGGGCCTTTCGGGCGACTGGGTCGTCGATGCTGCTGGCGGTGCTGAAAAACCGCATCAATAAATATTTCCTTATTTTAGGCTCGCGTCACCGTGGTCCTTCGTCCGCCTCCCCGCGATCGGTCCGGGGGTGGGGGATCGTCGTTCGCGACACTTTTGCCAACCTTTAACCCAAACGGAAAATCAGTTAGTCGACCAGAGGTAATTGAAGCCTCCTTACCCGTGACGTAGGAGTTAGAAAAGCGTATTGGCGCACTGTATTATATATACACGATTATCGTCATTACTGTTAGCATTAAGAGCGACAGAGGTCCAGAAAAGCGGCTACGGCGACTCGCTAGCCGCCCCCCCCCCTCGGCGAGCGACAGTAAGCGAGTTTAACACATGTATCCGTTCCCACGAAGCGGAGACCCTCGGCACAAATTTCTCACGAATAATGAAACAAACAACGCGACTTCTGTTTATAAATAACACGGCTCGGCTACGACGGAATGTCACCTGGAGTGCGCACCTTTTTGGTGGTGGTCTCCCCTTAGTCTGTAACCGCCGCCACTTGCCCGCGTGGCTGTACGGGTACTTTCGGGCTGAGTGCACAGCGGGAAAACCCTTGCTGACATTTCCCCGCCCGCTATTACCAGCCTCCCTTCCGAGTCAGCGCCTATTTCGGGATTCAGACAGACCATGGCCGTGAAAGGGGCGCTGTAAAACAACCCGCCGGTTTCGTCACGGCGGCGCATTACGATTGACCCCGTGAACACAGGTATACAATATCGGTATCGTTAATTAATTAGTAATGAAGATCTTTACGATAAGAATAGCCCACATAAAGTGCCACGCCCAAACCGTACGCGTGATTACTTTCATACATCCTCCTCCTCCTAACCGCGGGAGGGAGTTTGGGGGAATGGGGGGGTGGGTGGGTGGGGCCTAGAGAAAATATTCCCAAGGAGCGATAATTTTCCTTAATGTTGACACCTGGCTATTTTTTAACCGCACCCCTGAGTCTCATAAAATCTGACGCTTTTAAAATTTAAAAAATAAAAAAATAATTTCGGTCCATATTCGGAAAATAGTATCAAGCAGCGATTAATCGGCGAACTGAACGGACAGCCTTTCCATCTGTTTCCCTTGGATAACAAAGGCATTGGCGACCACATCAACTGGCTCTTGGTAAATGTCATCAAAAACACGTTACTCCCACAATGCCAAACCACTTCCGGGAGGTTATAAGTTGATTTGCATTCGTGATCGCTATAAGCGGAAGCTGTTCGATTAAACTATCGATTATTCGGTTTGAATTCTTTACAAACATTGCTAAAAACAACCAGCAGAGCCGCTTACTTCTAGATCTCCGGAAACCAATCCTGAATCCTTGGCCAACCAAATGCTGGGTCCTCGGGGTCACTGCGTGCAGCGCCATCTGCACAGGTTTCCGTGGCGAATAGTACTCGGATGTAACGATTGTCTCATTCTTCGTGGTATCGCCCAAAATTCATCAAGGGGCACGTGCGTTTCTTAAAGATGTTTTGTAGGAGCATACGCAGCGGACATTAAGAAAAGGGGATAATTTAAACAAAAACACGTTTTGGTTACTTGAAATTTAACGTCTTAACACTTCAAAAGTTTGCATTTCTCTTCTCTCTCTTCTCTCTCTCTCTCTCTCTCTCTCTCTCTCTCTCTCTCTCTCTCTCTCTCTCTCTCTCCGTCTCTCTCTCTCTTCCCTCTGACATTGACAGTATTACTACCCGACTGTGCAATTCTTCTTTGAGAAACTTTACGTAGCTGTAAAACAAGCCATATATTTTATTTCCCCCCGTTTCTATCCTTTGAGCGGCAGTGCGTAATAGTAACCTACCCGAGCAAATAACTTAACGGAACATCGAAATACGTTAGTAAAGAAAGATAGTTACACAGCTCAACTCCACAGTTGATTTTAAGAGAGTGTTAGTAAATTGAAAGTTTCCATATTTTTTAAACTTATGGGCCAACAAACAGCACAGTTCTTCTGTCAAGGTACCCGTCATAGTTGTGATACATCATATGTACTCTGACGTCACTATATTTTCTGTTCTTACTTCAAGAGAGCTTTCAAATGACCGGTTTACAGACCAACCGCATAGAAATATTTAATTTGCAGTATATCTCGAGTAGTTTTTTATCAGTAACTTTAGCACTGAAAACAATATAAAGTTTTACTAATATTTGTTAAAACTGTATAGTTTTAGTGTTGTTCATAAATAATGTTGTTTTTTTTTTTCTATGCAACCATTTTTTTTTGTTTTCACCCAGAAATATAGGTTTTAATTTCTGGTTTTAAATTTAAATATTTTGCGAAATCTGAACTGCATGGTTTTTGTGGACGCTCTTTAGCAGTTAATCATAATATAACAGTTTTTTACGCTAGAGTTATCTCCCTTTTGAACATTTGTTGTATAAAAAAGACATTTTATTTCATCGTTGTAGTTAATATGTATCAGCCTATCTCTCTGTGTGTATGGTTTATGTGTGTATGCGTTTATGTGTGCCGTGTATGTGTATGTTTATTTGTGTATGCTGTGTGCGTACGCTGTGTGTACTGTGTGCGTTTATGTGTGATGAGTGTGCTGTGTGTGTCGTTATGTGTGCTGTGGTGCGTTTGTCATTATGTATGTATTTATGTGTGTTGCTGTGTGTATCTATTTATGTGTCTGTGGTGCGTTTGTCATTATGTGTGTATTTATGTGTGTTGCTGTGTGTATCTATTTATGTGTCTGTGGTGCGTTTGTCATTATGTGTGTATTTATGTGTGTTGCTGTGTGTATCTATTTATGTGTCTGTGGTGCGTTTGTCATTATGTGTGTATTTATGTGTGTTGCTGTGTGTATCTATTTATGTGTCTGTGGTGCGTTTGTCATTATGTGTGTATTTATGTGTGTTGCTGTGTGCATCTATTTATGTGTCTGTGGTGCGTTTGTCATTATGTGTGTATTTATGTGTGTTGCTGTGTGCATCTATTTATGTGTCTGTGTTGTGTTTGTCATTATGTGTGTATTTATGTGTGTTGCTGTGTGTATCTATTTATGTGTCTGTGGTGCGTTTGTCATTATGTGTGTATTTATGTGTGTTGCTGTGTGCATCTATTTATGTGTCTGTGTTGTGTTTGTCTCATTATGTGTGTATTTATGTGTGTTGCTGTGTGCATCTATTTATGTGTCTGTGTTGTGTTTGTCATTATGTGTGTATTATGTGTGCTGTGTGTTTGTCTGTGTGTGTTATTTATGTGTGTTTCTGTGTGGTTCATTTATGTGTGCTGTGGTGCGTTTGTCATTATGTGTATTTATGTGTGTTGCTGTGTGCATCTATTTATGTGTCTGTGTTGCGTTTGTCATTATGTGTGTGTTTATGTGTGTGTGTGCCCTTCATGTGTGTGCTGTGTGTACGTATTTATGTGTCTGCGATGCGTCTGTGGCATTGTGTGTCCCGTGTTTGTGTGTATGTGTGTTTATATGTGCGCCACGTGTGTGTCGTGTACCGAATGTGGTGATAAAACCATGCATAAAATATAGAATTTTAATTACTAAATTAAAGGTCGCCACTCTGTGGTTCTCCAGCTAATGAGGCAAAATTAAAATTATACGAACCCTGTCGTCATGAATGACGGAACGTAGAACGTGTGCACGTGCCATATGCAGCTCAGAAATCTCGCGCTGACTGTAAACACGTGCAGCGGTGACCAGCGAGAAAGGAAAAAAATGATAATTAAGCATCTCTTTTGCACGCGCTCCACATCGTGTTAACAGGGAAAAGCGGGCGGAATTTTCAGAATATTTTATTCCCAAAGGGAAACATCCGGACAAAGTTAAGGGGAGTTAAAAAAAACCCGAAGAGGGAGTTAGATGGCGGCGGGGGGGGGGTAAGCAAGGAGGGCTGGTTGTTGATAATTACTGGTTAACGTAGCTGTGAAGAAGATCGTCAAACGATGCCACGTGTTGACTTGAGAATCCGACCGAGAGGAGGAGGAGGGAGGAGGGGAGAAGGAGAAGATGCGATACATCATAGGTATCTTCGGCTGCTCTGGCGGGGTTTTGTCCTTCCACCGAAGAGGTGTGTGTCATCTCCGAAAACTGTCTGATAGTCGGCGCGACAAACTCCCAACGATTATCGATAAGGATACCGACATCTCCAAAAACTGGCTGATATAGGGCGGCGCGACAAACCCCCAACGATTATCGATAGGGTTATCGACATCTCCGAAAACTGGCTGATAGTCGGCGCGACAAACCCCCAACGATCATCGATAGGGTTATCGACATCTCCGAAAACTGGCTGATAGTCGGCGCGACAAACACCCAACGATTATCGATAAGGATACCGACATCTTCGAAAACTGGCTGATAGTCGGCGCGACAAACTCCCAACGATCATCGATAAGGATACCCGAATCTTCGAAAACTGTCTGATAGTCGGCGCGACAAACTCCCAACGATCATCGATACGACCAACCGACATCTCCGAAAACTGGCTGCTGGTCGGCGCGACAAACTCCCAACGATTATCGATAAGGATACCGACATCTCCGAAAACTGGCTGATAGTCGGCGCGACAAACTCCCAACGATCATCGATAAGGATACCGACATCTCCGAAAACTGGCTGATAGTCGGCGCGACAAACTCCCAACGATTATCGATAAGGATACCCGACATCTCCAAAAACTGGCTGATAGTCGGCGCGACAAACTCCCAACGATCATCGATAAGGATACCGACATCTCCGAAAACTGGCTGCTGGTCGGCGCGACACCCCCCAACGATTATCGATAAGGTTACCGATTTCCCCCTCACTTAGGTCGTCATCTCTCGCTACCTTTCCTCTCAACGGATCTACCGCTGTTGACGGGCGTGATGACAAGCAACAGTCTCGCGCCACGGTAGGGGGTTAGGGTAGATCAACTTACGACGTGGAGAACGTCTGGGGAAAGTCTGAAGCGTGGACTTAATCCCCACGTCGCATTGTTGTGACTGCTGGTCCAAACTACGGCACCGTTCGGTTTCGAGTAAACGTGACGGGGGCCTACGCATTGCGACGCTGACTCATCGCCTCGGTGGCAGAAATGCTGTTCTTCTGCTCGTATGCATTTAAATTCCGATGGTTGGATTCTGCAGAAAAAGAGGGCTCTGGCTAACAAACTTATAAACTGAAGCAAGGTACCCCGGCGGGTCTGCCACGATATTCTTAGACTTCGCGCAAAAGAAGCGTTCGTTCCTGTTCGTGTGAAGCTTCGGTTTTTCCACGATAGAAGACGTCAAGCATCTCGGATGACGCGTCGAGAGTGGCCTCTCCCCACCCACGGGCACCGATCCTCCACTGTCAGCTAGTGTTAAATAGTACCCGTGACGTGTCCATCCCGCAGCTTCCAGTTCCGTCTCGGGTCCGCAGTAATTAGAGGGCGCGCGTGTGTGTGTGTGTGTGTGTGCGGAGAGGGGTATGAGGGATGACGTCACGCCTGACTCTCGCTCGGGCGGTTCCATCAAAAGGACTCGAGGAATTCGCAGGTGCGAGCTTATTTATCTTCGCCCGTCTCTCGGTTTATTCCCGTCCCGTCTAATTGAGCGAGCGAGCCGCTGGGGGCTGGACTGTCTTTTCGAGGGGCCATGTTTTCCTTGTAAGTCGAGTTGCACCTAAGAAACAACGAGGCCCCGGGGCAGCGCTTTGTCAATATACAGCCGGGCTGGTGTTTGTTGGCAAAAGAACCCTCTAAAAATAATAGCGCGGATATTAATTAACTGCGCCATAACCCGAGATTGCCAAGCCGCCCCCAGCCCCGAACCAGCTCCCTCGGACCGCCGCCCGGATGGCCGCTGCTCGTGATGCAACCAGGAGCGTGCGGGGGAAGCAGGAGCGACGGCTATGAAGGGGCCCGGCGGATTTCATCTCGTAGTTCTTCGGAATAATTCGGCTGCCACCCACATCAAACGAGCCGAAAATCGATAAATCCAGGGACGGGAAGCTGGGCCCCTAGCACGAGCTCTGGTGGAAAGCGAATGGCAAAGGAAGCAGGGGAGAGGTAGAGTATTTCATAATAAAAGCAACGATGATGTTTATAACGAAGCGATTAATATAACTAATAATAAAACTATTAATTAGAACCAATAATAATAATGATGATGATGATGATGATAATAATAATAATGATGATAATAACGATGATGATGATAATAATATAATAATAATAATAATAATATAATAATAATAATAATAATAATAATAATAATAATGATGATGATGATGATGATATGATGATGATGATAATGATGATAATAATGATATGATGATAATATATAATAAGATGATAAGAATGATGATGAGGATAATAATAATAATAAGAATAATAATAATAATAATAATAATAATAATATAATAATGATGATGATTAGATAATATAATAATAATGATGCTGCTGCTGATGCTGATAATCATAATGATGATGATAATAATAATGGATGCTCCTAATGCTAATACTAATGATGCTAATAATCGATGTGCTGCTGATGATGTGCTGCTAATAATAATACTAATAATCATCATAACTCCTCAACCTAAGAATAAAGCCTCACTCATAATAATCATCCTAATATCAATACTGTGTTGCTGAACTTTAGATAACTTATTCACCTCCAGATGTAAAGCGACGAACAACAATTGCTAGTTTAATAATCTTTAATGGTAAAACGTTGCTACAAAAGATGAATGTGCTTGGCTACAAATAACGCAAATTAAATATTTAAAACAAAACAAACACAGAATAACAGGCAACCTAAAGCCGTTCAGTGATCTAAAAATGTAAGGGTTATTCTAGTTATAATTATTCATTCTAATTAACTGGCCAACCTCCCGATTGCCACATCGGTTTTTACCTGATTTAAGCACCCGGTCTAAAAGAAGTGCCAGCTGATTCTCGCTAGTCAAGTACAGCGGTAATGCAGCGCACGTGGGGCTGGAGAGTTTGTGGTTACCAGCGTTGTACTAACTAGGGGGTGTACTGTGCGCCACAGCCCTTATGGCTCGATCTGTGACCAGTAACACGGATTTGAAGGAAAACAGGTGGTGTATAAAGGGTTAAAGTCAATCGCGATAAATTACGAGCGCGAGCCTGTGCAGAAATATACGTTAAAAAAAAGGGTGGGGGGGGAGGTATATAAAACTTCTGACAAAGAATAAATGAAAATATTTAGAGAATCGCCGAGTAATTCAGATTAAGGAATTCACGGGTAGGGTGGGGGACCTGTTTACCCCTGATACGTAAAGTTCACGGAAATGACCAAGTATCCGTTTCCCAGCTTTACCTTTGGAGCCGACACCGCGGCGGACAAACGTTTGCTGTGGTGTTGTACCCGGACTTACGCCTGCGCGTCGCTGCTGCTTCAGATACGGCCGTGTGTGTACTTAAGGGTGCACACCGAGCTCCCTCGGCTTCTTTCTTGCTTTTTAAAAAAAATCTGGGTGCTATAGAATTCCGTAGCTGTAGCACCACGCAGCAGGCGGAGGAAATAGGGGTGGCTTTCAGACGAGAAATAAATTATCTAATTAGAACGTGAATACAGATTAGATTCCCGAAGATGTATCTCTCGCTGTTGTTGATTTTTTAAACTGATTTAGTCGAATTATTCAGTTCTAAAGAATTCACAGATTAAATATATCAAGCGATATATATATGGATAGGAAATTAGAATTACAATTCTATGTCGTTGTTTATTATTCATTTTATTAAAGTCAGCCTGACCCGGGTATGTGACCCCCCTCTCTCTCTCCATCCCTCTATCTCCTCTCCTCTCTCTCAGCTCTCTCCGTCTTCTCGCCATCTCTCTCTCTCTCTCCTCTCTCTCCCTCTCTATATCTCTATCTCTCTCTCTCCATCTCCCTCCCTCTCTCTCTCTCTCTCTCTCTCTCTCTCTCTCTCTCTGCTTCTCTCAGCTCTCTCCAGCTCTCTCTCATCTCTCTCTCGCTCTCTCTCTCTTCTCTCTTCTCTCCATCTCTCTCCCTCTCTATCTCGCTCTCCCATCTCTCTATCTCCCTCTCTCTCTCCTCATCTCTCTCCTCCTCTCTCTCTCTCTCTCTCTCTCCATCCTCTCTCTCTCTCTCGCTCTCTCTCTCTCTCTCCTCTCTCTCTATCTCTCTCTCTCTCTCTCTCTCTCTCTCTCTCGTGTTCGTTTACTTACTCACTTATTTATCTATATGCAAAAATCGAGTCGCATACGTAGGTGGACTCACTCAATATATTTATAATAAAACGGATGGGAGAATCGTTTTTTTTAAAAAAAACAACAACAAAAAACAAACCATTAATTGTATTTATAAATAGTAGCTTGCATTACAGTTACCTACCTCTACGACGGCCACCTCACCTATCGAGGGGCGCCATCACTACAATACTCGAAACGTTAGTTGACTTGGGACTCGCCACCGGTCTGTAAACCTCACAGCGTAACGTCGAGACGTCCGTGGGAATAGAGATAATCAGGTCGGTAAACATTCGTGTGTTTTCCTTCACTGTTCTTCGGCTAAGAAACGAAAGCTTTTCTGTTTGCATTTAACTTTTATTATCTTATCATTACTTAAAGTTGATATAGGTAATACTGTTGTTGTTGTTATTATTATTACTTACAATTGGTATAGGTATTATTATTGTTGTTATTATCATTACTTACAGTTGGTATAGGTCTTATTATTGTTGTTATTATCATTACTTACAGTTGGTATAGGTCTTATTATTGTTGTTATTATCATTACTTACAATTGGTATAGGTTTTTATTGTTGTTATTATCATTACTTACAGTTGGTATAGGTCTTATTATTGTTGTTATTATCATTACTTACAGTTGGTATAGGTCTTATTATTGTTGTTATTATCATTACTTACAGTTGGTATAGGTCTTATTATTGTTGTTATTATCATTACTTACAGTTGGTATAGGTCTTATTATTGTTTGTTATTATCATTACTTACAATTGGTATAGTTTTTATTGTTGTTATTATCATTACTTACAGTTGGTATAGGTCTTATTATTGTTGTTATTATCATTACTTACAGTTGGTATAGGTCTTATTATTGTTGTTATTATCATTACTTACAGTTGGTATAGGTCTTATTATTGTTGTTATATCATTAGTTACAGTTGGTAATAGGTCTTATTATTGTTGTTATTATCATTACTTACAGTTGGTATAGGTCTTATTATTGTTGTTATTATCATTAGTTACAGTTGGTAATAGGTCTTATTATTGTTGTTATTATCATTACTTACATTTACTATAGGTTTTTATTGTTGTTATTATCATTACTTACAGTTGGTATAGGTCTTATTATTGTTGTTATTATCATTAGTTACATTTACTATAGGTATTATTGTCGTTGTTGTTAATATTACTTACAGATGGCATAGGTATTATTGTTGTTGTTGTTATTATGATCTATTGATGTTGTTGTCACCCTCATCATATGTATTTCTGTTTTTGTTCAATGCCGCCAGCGATCTTTTGTTTCTTACGGGAGCCAAAGAAGCCCTGTAACGGAGAGCACGTGGGAGACGCCCCACTTCCGGAGCTGGCTCCCCTACCCACCCCTTATAATCGGACCGGGAAGCAGACCACCTGAGTTGAGGTGGTAATGGCGGTGGGCCGTTTGGAATTAATTACCCGCCGACTTTGAACCCAATCAACAAGTTTTCTCCGGAAGCAGCAGAGAGTTCCGACCTTTTTGTAGTGGGTGTTTATACACATCCAGTCTCCATGTTGGCCCGCCACGTGCGAAGTTCACGTCAACTAAAACAAACAGCGCCACAGAAGCAAAGGAAAATATGAAAGTGGGCTTTTATATATGTGCGGGCGGGTGCTGCTAAAACAGGGGCCCGGTCAGCAGATCCGGAACCAGTCTATCTTTTTTTTAGAAGAAGAAAACAAGAATAACAACAACAACAGCAGCAGTATGGTTTTATATATAATTTAATAATAATGCACACATGTGTAACTGGCATAGATAACGTTGTATTTTTTTAAAAACTGGGGGGGGTTGGGAGAGAGTATATTTAATGTCAGTATTTTTTGTTTGCATTTCCCCCTCTTCTCTTAAACCTGCAATATTGTAGTTCATTAAAAAGTATGGACCGAGAACCTTATCTTTTACAAATCTTTGCTATTATTAAACACACCTTTTCAGGTGTGGTTTATTACATAAAAGCAAACATAGGTGTAAATATTTGGCTCAGCTTTCCATAAAGAAAACGGATGATGTCAGGTCACCTTTATTATTACTGAATATGCATTTAAACAGAAATGATTAATGACAGTCATCTGAAAGGTCAGTTAAAATACTAAAGGGCAGGATTTGTGGAATCCATTGCAACTTTTGTAATAAAATACTCGCTTTTTAAACTTGGCATGAAATCTTCAAGTGAGTTAGAAAGTAATGACATCAGAATCTACAAGGATGCCTTATACGCCCAAGCTACACAGCTATGACGTACAGGTAAAGCGCCCATATAGAGCACTATGCACAACTGTGATCCTTTAAAATTTTGTGTGTGTTAAGTAGTAAATTAACTGTTCATTAGCATATTCGGTAGAAGTGTGAAATTAAAATTTGCTTGTGTTCTGTGAGAGTCCTTTTCGTAAGCGCGACCCCTAGGTTCCATCTATTAAAGATTTTAACGTTTCATTTCTTGTAAAACTTGACTTCATATCTCTCCTGACGTCACACCTCTCTCTGCACTGACGTCACATATTTCTCCTGGCGTCACATCTCTCTGTACTGACGTCACATATCTCTCCTGGCGTCACATATCTCTCTGCACTGACGTCACATATTTCTCCTGGCGTCACATATCTCTCTGCACTGATGTCACATATTTCTCCTGGCGTCACATATCTCTCCTGACGTAACACCTCTCTCTGCACTGACGTCACATATTTCTCCTGGCGTCACATCTCTCTGTACTGACGTCACATATTTCTCCTGGCGTCACATCTCTCTGCACTGACGTCACATATTTCTCCTGGCGTCACATATCTCTCCTGACGTCACATCTCTCTCTCTCTCTACTGACGTCTCCTCCCCTCTCTCCCTTTTCTTAACTGCTGAAATTCTATATGACGAGGTAACCGCAGTGTGAGAGTAGCGGCTGTTTGACGAACTGATTTCCGGTTCGAACTGAGTTATCCACCCGCACTCTAAGTCTCTCAGCGCGCGTGACTCCACCAGGCCTCAAACTTTCGAGACTGTGGAGAAAGCAGAGAGGCGGAGGAGACCTCAGCCGTCGGAGCATGGTGCGCTACACACTCAGTTATCTACCTTTATTAAGTTTACGTCATAACCGCTTCCGGTGCTTGTATTTTTTTCTTTTCTTGTATTCTCTTTGTAGCAAAACTAAAGATTATGGGAGATATAAAAGGGCGCATCATTATAATTGCAGTTCAAAATAGAAGGCACAATATGAAATAATGATTATAATTATAATATTGCTATCTAAGAGCTGGTCTTTATCATAATTAAAGATTCTAAAAATTAACAAATTTAAAATCTTTTTCTTCTAATTTTTATTTTGTTGTGATAGTAGTAAAGTAGAGTGGCGCATTATCAAGTCTTTCTATACATATTTATATATAAGTTAAAATAAATAATTAATCGATTTATTATTCGTAGCTCAGCACACAGTAAGTACCTAAAGTCACATTCTTTATAATATCTGACAGAAAGACGGCTCGGTGTAAAGATCGTTTCGGTTGCAACTTACCGTTATAAAATCAAAGTTTCTGCAGAGATTTCAGCGAAGCAGGGCTCGACTTTCAATGGACGATTATGAACATTCGAGGTTCAGTTGCGCTGTTTGCTTCCTTGGAGAATTACCCCAACCAGGATAGAGACAACGATCTTGGTGATACAGAATCTGAGACATTAAGAAGAGCCAGAGCAGGGAAAAAGACGACGCGAACAGGATGCCGACGGCACGATATCCGAGAAGGTAGATGGGGGGGGTTCGAGGTTTCCCCCCATCTTCCTTGTAATTACCGATCGGACGACCCGCATCCCTGCCTCGGCGCCAGACTGAACACCAGCAGATTTCAAAGAATTCAGTTTCTCTGCCACTGTTGCTGGCGGCGAAGAACCCTGATAAACCGAAGGCTGGCGTTGGCCAAATTCGATCGAGAAATGTCCGGATGATCTGGAGCCTGACGTGTGTACGTAACGTCTGCGATTTTCGCACTTTTTAAACTTATTTCGATAACTGACATTTTGCCGCACGAGATGCTGCAGTACATCAAACCACACCAGTCTGTCTGTCCAAGTATTGCAACTGCCCTGCGCCGCTTTTCTTACCCCCCCCACTGTCTTATCCAATCGATAAAATCGAAAAATCGGCTACGGTCGACTGAACGCCCCCTTCTTGCTTCTCTCTCAATTGAGCATGAGTTCGCGAGTCTCTCCATTGCAATGACATCCAGGACAAATTTGCTGCAGAAAAGTTTTAAAAACAAAATTGTAATTTTAAATTGTTTCTTTTCCCCCCCCTTTTTTTGCTCCACGAAATTCAAAATTGTTTCAGTATTAGAAATGTGATTTCATTGTTGCACATATTCAATCTAATGAATGATAACCATTGGCGATGACGGGTTTCATCTCTCTTTCCTATGCCATTTCTTGTCTCCGGTATACAGAACTTTATCTAGAAATATTGCTTTTATGCTTAAAGGAGACCCTAAGTTGGTTAAAAAAAAACGCATATTTCTAAATTCAGTACTGAAAACAGCAAATATAGTTCAATATTTTATATTAATATAAGGGGCCTCAGAATTCCGGTTGGCGTGAGGCCTCTTGGCGCATTAATCAGGCTCCGGGCAGAGCGGTAAACTCAGAATTAGTTTCCACCTGAACTGTAACAGTAATGACACCGCAGAAGACATCGCGTTACTGGAGAATTCCGCCGGAATTGCATCCCAAGAGTGGTGATAGCGTCGCCATTTACCGGATAAAGGGAAATGTTAACTTCAAAGAAATATTGCTTCTGACACAGATATCATGGCTCTATTCCCTACCGAAATGTTCTGGCTGTACCGGTTCATCAGTTAAACGGCCAGACGGATAATAGGGAGGTATCTCCTCCGAACGGTTTCCCTTACTGCTTTTGCACTACCAGGGAGTAATTCCAAGAAGAGACACGACTCTTGCACACAGATTTTAACGAGTGGATTTTCCCGAAATGCGATGGTAGAGAGGTAATCCTATCGGCGTCTACTGCAGATCATTTGGTTTAAAAATTTTTATTGTCTAGTTGCAATAAAACGCAAACGGCTGAGCGACGAAGTCGTTAATTAGGGAGCTCGTTCCCGGAACAGAAAAGACTGGGAGGGGCGAGGGGGGGGGTAAATAAATATGGTCGACCGACAACCCAGAGACAGACGGTTTGAACCCAAGAACGAAACCAGCGAGTGTTTCCCAGTTTTCGTCAGACAGGTGATCGAGGGTTGGAGGAGGAAGGGAGTCGTTTTAAATCATATGGTTTGAAAATATGGGATCGCATCGGTCTAGAATAAGGGCTGTCCGAAGAAAAAAAAAAAAGGTCTTCGTACGCAGATGTTTTGATAAAACCGCTTTTTTTTTTGAATATGCTTCGGAGCCATGTTGCCGTTTCTTTAAGGGGATTACTCAGTAGGTGGCTGGAAAAGACTCAGTGATTTGGCACTAAAACTTCCCCGTGCGCGTTCCCACTCCCCAGGACAGAAGAACGGCTCAGTCGCTGAGCCTGAACACACTTGGGAATCGTCTAACAGCTGAACAGGGGCTGTCCTTTTGAAGTTTAGGGACATGGTTAAATTATGCGAGAAAAAAAACTAGAATCAACGAGAGAGAGAGAGAGATATCAGAGAGATGAGAGAGAGAGAGAGAGAGAGAGAGAGAGAGAG
>JACATO010000753.1:0-50923 GCA_018389105.1 Nautilus pompilius | reverse complement strand
TTTTCTATTAAAAACTAATCATAAAATTGTATATTAATAAGATATCTTGCACATATCTGAAGGTAATGGAGACAAACAGAAACAAGGTTCGCTAATAAAAGAGAGTTCACACGACCTGAACCAAACTTCATCGTAGATCAACCATTTCCATTATCAGCACAATAACTAAAATTATCATTGCTACCTTTAAAATTGTAAGAAAAGATTAAAGTCAACATCATATTATTGTCTTGTATAATTTAGTGGTAGAAAAAATCTGTTGACAACTTTGAAGATTTTATCAATAATAAAACTAAGATATTTCAGGTATCGCTAATTGTTCAGCGATTTGTGCACCTTCATACAATGATATTTGAACTATTGGTGATGTTTAAGGAATTACTTTTATTTATAAAATTTGATTTAAACAAGTGTTCATCAACTTTATCACTTTCATGTAAACATTATTATTAATGGCTGGTTTTGATGGTAAAATTAAAATAGCTTTCTCAGTTATGAGATTTTAATTTCCAGGTAGAAACAAAGCTTTCTCCAAAATATAGTTGACTCAGACTGTGAAACTTGTTATTCTAGAAGAATCTATCAATAGATTATTAAGAATTCATTTTTATGTTATCCTTGAATCAGTATTTTTCTTTCAATGAAAATTGATAAATGAAAGTAATTTATTTGTTCAGCTTCCATGTAGCAATAAATTACGTAACCGTATATTACAGTTATGAGATAATTTTCAATGTTTCCATTATTCAGTATATTCTTGTCAGGTTTCGATTTAGATAAAATGTCCATAAAATGAAAGTTCTTGTGTGAGTTGATCAGAATGGTTATACCTCAGATTCTATGCACTGTACAGCTAATACAGATTTCACTTGTCCCAAAACTACGTTGGCCGTTACGGAAGCTGGAGAGGTGAGTTTACGGTATTTTACAATCTGGCGGAGGCCGGTTGAAAGTCAAGGTCAATATCAGCGTCCAGAAGAGGGATGTACAGTAGTTTCCGTCTATTGTTCCACGTCAGCAGCAAATGTCTCCGATCCCATCGAGGCTCGAACTCGCGACACAAGGTTTGACGAATTAACCCGTTATCCACTGTGCCAATACGCAATCTAAAAGCAGAATAACCATCTTTAAAAGCCACTTAATCTAAAGAATATACATTCTATTCCTTAATCTGTTAAATAAGCCAGCATAGTTGATAAAAGAATAGCTGGTTCCAATGATCTAATCCCATCACCAAGTCCACTGACGGTAATTTTCATGATGCTGAAGGTTCCACATTACAGTTAGTAGGTAATGCTAGCCTAGAGATTTATTCCAAATGGTCTACAATAAGTTAGTTGATTGAGTATAAAACCGTGCTAGCCATTATTTCGTCAACAAACTGTTCTTTATTTCTTAATTATATTAAATTAAATACTAAAATTGTATTCCTATTAAATAATATCAGCACAAATATCAACTTTTCTTAATGCCGTGGCAGCCTCATTATTATTGACGTCTTCTTCCGTACAATAGAATATGGAGAGACACCTTTTCTTGTGAACCGTTGATCATTTATAGTTTTTTCTCTTTATGTTTGGTCACAGACTTAATAAATTTCCATAAATAATAAGAAACTGAATATAGGAGATAGATTCATTTGGTTTTTATTTTATCTGTTAACCTTTTGTCATATGACACCTGAGATTGAGAGAAGTAGGATTAAAGAAACAGAGTCGAGGTGCACTGTCTGCTGTAGACTGTAACTTGATAAATGTAAGTTTAGCTTGTTCCAGACCGGTCTGATCGTCTTCTATCAGAAACCTGTCAATCAAAGAGGTGAGAGCGGTCGACAGGTGAATTAAACTCAAGCCATCAGAATTCCGTAAAGGGACCTTTACACAAACAAATCGTCTTCATACTGCTATTATTTAATGCTCATGTTTCGTGGTGAATATTTGATGTCTGAAGATTAACATATTTCGCCTAAATTCAATATAAAAATGATAATTTACTAAATGTACCAATGAAGAATTGGCTGTCGCCCACCTGTTGGATTTATTGATGTCTATCATCATGAGCAGATATAATTAACTCTTGAACGTCCGTGTTTGTGTTTGCGTCACGATTGTATCAACTTTGTTGGCGCTTTAGAGTAGACACCGGAGAGTAGATCATCTGCCCTCTTAAAATTGTGACTTCTTGTTTTGTGGGGTGACTCAAAATATGAGACGGTGGAGAGACAGTAGAGTAACAATTAACAAGTAAATAAATTCCTGGCATGGCGCTGATGCCATTACCGAAATATCTGGGTACGTTACTCAGTAATTAAAATTACAAAGATGAGAAGGGTGAGGCTGTGGTTATATGAGATAAACAGGCTGTGGGTAGTTAACAGAGGTAAAAGCCCGGTGGCGTCGCTACTTTAATAGCTGTCTGTTCACCAGTTTCCCAGGGTAACAATGATTGACAGTGACATGGTTGGTGGGGCCAAGAAGCGTATAAATATGAAGGAAAAAAAGGGAAGAATTGTCTTCCTTCAGAAGATTAAATGAGGCAGGAAATAATTAACTAATATTTACAGAAAACAACCAAAGGTTAATTTTCGAGGCTGGCGCTAAACAAACATCAATTCCGAACTATAAAGAGTTCGATATTTTGGTTGTTTTCCGTATAAACTTTGGCGGAAAATTCTCATCACGTGATTTACTAAAAGATAAACTTTCAGAATAATAATAATTCATCAACCATAAACAGAATAGTAGATCACACAACACGGTAAAAGCAAACTCCTGGAACCCAGACTTACCAGTTCTTCTTCAGGTCGTTTTATCACGAAATCTGATCGTTTGGCCGAAGATCCTGGATTCACTCTCTTTCACTCCCCAAATTATATAGATTTCTCCGAGTAAGAAAAAGGGGCGGAGTTAACTAACGACGGGATTTCGTCAGCCAATCAGTCACCAGACGAACGTCAGCTGACCGGTCGTTCTACGATGATAAACTGACTCAACCGTCGTCCTGCTATTTCACTTCAGTTCTCCTGTCTCTGTCAGTATTTTAGGCGAGACTCTCTACTTCACCGATCTTTATGCTTTGTTTTCTCTTCTTTGACAGATTCTGTTTGTTGTTGATCACGAGAGCCGTTTGTATTCTTTGCTCCAACAGAATGAGAATTAGTCGTAATCCTATGTCAATAATTAGCGTGCAGCTGTATTCTGTGCACAGTATAATCCACCGTCAGTGTATCCAGGTCCGGATACACTACCTACAGAAATGTGGGCGATGATTCCAGTTAAATATTCTTAGGCTGATTTAACTCTCGTCCTTTTAAAATGTTTATTTATGATGAAGCAGGGAGTTTTATTATTTATAAAGTTATCTCCATTAATTTACGTTAGTACTCATGTTTGCACACCAAGCTGTACTCGTTGATGGAATTTTCCAAACGTCGCACCTCAGAGACCCTCACATTAACTTTTGTCTTGGCGATAACTCAAAGATGCTGTACTACATAACAGTCCGATGTCCACTCGTACTAATGTATCATCGTTTTGTCTGAAGAGCTCAACTACGTCGATATGACATTAATCTTGGTATTTATTCTATATTTTGCTAAGATTTCGTAATTTATGATTTGATTTTTTTACCAAAATATTTACTGGAATTATCCAATGGTAATGTCGGTGCTCTGAGAGGGAGATCTAGAAGTCTTTGAGAATTAGTATGACGGTAGGCACGTGCCGTTAGTCGCCACGTCTGCACTCACCCTCAAGATTGTTTTTCTAAACTCAAAAGAAAAAATATATAAGTCAATGGGAAGGGCCAGTTTAGGTATTAACTTGAGAGATTGGTGGAACAATCTAAACTATTTCCAGTGAAAAGGACTAAAAGAAATTCAAAGGTTGGTCAGTGGACATGTTTACCCTTAAATCACCGCTATGCTGTATAGTTAAATATTGAGTTGAGGCTTGAGTTATTTACGATTGATGACTGGAACTGAGTTTAGAAATATTTAACGAAGACTTGGTACCGACTGTGTTCATCCAGCTGTCAGATTTGTATTTGGAATAGTCATGGTTTTCTATTCCATTTTGCATGAAAGACAAGATATCTGAATTCTAGTTAAAATATTACATTTCTCGAAAACATCACATTCTATTGTACCAACAGTGAAATATGAGAACCGCTGCCATTTGTCTTCAGTGCGATGAACTGTCTGCTACATCACTCATTAAAAAATATCGTGGAGCAAAAATCCAAACATTCCTCGCATTTGTAGGCCATCAGCCGATTGTATTCCTACTATCGTTGTTCCTCTGGCCAAATATGATTGAATTAAATGTTATTTATTACAGTTTCCGAGGATACCCTCGAGTGACCGGCAGAAATCAGCTGAAAGGTGTTCTCTTGGAATTTTTTAAACTCTCCCCTGGGGCCGGCGATCAGCCACAGCTCGGCGCCGTCCGTCATCAGTGGCTCCCAGTCTTTCTACTGTTCGTTTGTGTTGTGCAGAAGACGGATTCGTTTACATCTCTCTCTGGACGAATGAACAGATGGAGCTCCGCGATTGTCATTTCTCGAGCTAAAAGATGCTTTCAGAGAGACAGGAGAGATTAAGGATTGAAGTGATGGTGGCATCACTGAATCTCCAGATGAGCGAGCAGTGAAACATCCAGTTCCGATCTCCAGAATCCCGTATACAGGACCCTGTTTTCCACAGGGATTTGCCATCATCTGTTCTTATTTTCCTTTCTTGTTTAACAGCGAAGTTATAAAAATACGGAAATATGAGGAGCAGTCGAGTAACAAACCACCTACCGATCGGACGAGAAAGTTTGATACGATCTTTCTGTTACCTGATTTGTCCGTATGGATAAATCATCATCCGCCTAGGTTCGATCCCATCAGACAGAATCCGACTGCTGAAGCTTTTTGTCTGTCGTCGAGTTATGTTGGCTGAACTGCGGAATCTATAATCACCGAATAAATAACTAGAAGAAATTCAGGTCGATATCGAGACAACAGAGAAGAAAGTTCCGAGGCTGGAAACCTCAGGTAGGAGCTTCCCTTCTTCCATTCCGCTGTATTAAAGACGAACGATCACGGAAAGGTCACCCAGACCGACCGGATTAGACGGGGATCTCAACTACTGGTATCCAGCCCCTTCACCGTGTATTTCGGCGGATTACCACCACAAGTAATCTCCATCCTCTCCAAGAATAGGAAAGAACCGATATCCATCTCACAAACGGCTCTCACAGGAACAACAGGAAACTATTTAGTTAGAAACCTTTTTAATTTCTCTCAAACACAATTAGTTATTTTCCAATTTCAAACTGTAAAACCAAAACCAGTTTTACTTAATTTCCATATAAAGTTGATATTTTAACGTACAATTGGTTCACATATAATTTAATAATTTGCCTGTTATCAGCCAATGTTACAATTGAAGCCAGTTTAGGTTTTCCTGATCCCAGCAACAACAAAGAAGCCGGCAGCATCACCATTTTCTGTTGGCTGACGAACCTTTTCCTTCCAGATTTTCATGTCTATTCCGGATTCCTGCCAGGCTTTTCGCATGTCATCCAACAGAAGATTAGCCGGTTTAAAAGTTGTGCCGCCAAATTGGTAGTATGTTGCTTGATAGTAGTCCATAGCAACTACCCAGCCGCCAAGTTTCACAAGGGAAACAACTCTTCGCACAATTCTCCGGTAGTCATCGATGTCGGAGGCCGCAGCTAAAATACATGTTAACGTAACCACAGCATCGACCGGTTTGAGAACGGAAGGGGCCAAGGGATGGTCCTGTCTGACGTCACAGTACAGAACGGCTCTAACCTTCTCTCGTATCTCTTCTTCCATCTGGCTTCTCGTCCTTCTGTAATATACACAGACAGATATACTGTACATTTCACATAAATAAAATAATAGTATTAATGTAATTTGTCGTATTAAAGTTAAACAAGCAGCCGCTTGTGTAAGATTGGTACGAAAAGGAAATATATATGTTAACAGTTTGACTAAAATCGTTAGTGATTAATAAGTCAGTTGGTAAACACACCTGAGAGCACACGGAGATGTCAGAGATGATAGCAGATACACTGCTTCCATAACGATCAGTTCACGAAATAGGAAACAAAAAACCAACCTATGATTCTCCAGTTGAGCCACTTCGTCAAACGTGGTAGAGAAATCGTGGTCCAGAGTTCCATTCCACCATTTTGCTAGAACCTCTCTGTTCCCCTCGACCAGGTCGCTGAAGTAGATGTCTGTAAAACACGGAGCGGCGCTGACGGCGCTGTATACGGTCGGTCCTGTGCCCACATCCAGCAGAGTTTTCCCGCTGATATCTCCTGCAAGGTAAGAAAATTAAAGTGGCTTACAATTAATAAAATGATACCGAATTCTAAGCCAAGTTTAATTTTAAATAAATGACATGGAAGAATTTGAATTAAAAACGGATTTGAAATTATATAGTTATACTCTATAGATTATTAATAAACAGACTTAACTACTTTGAATGATTCCTATTAGAAAACTGCAGAAGAGTCTCCCTCCTGGGGACACAATTACTGCAATCTTATTCTTGCCGTAATACAGAGCTTTCATATTCTTTATTTGTAAAAATAAAAGTATTTCTTGGACAATAAAACAGCAAACCTCAAGAAGAATATTATTTACGGATAAGTAATTATTTTCTCTTCCCATATTTGTTTTTCCCATTAAGAAATCTATTTTTCATGTACGCAACAGATATAAATATTCCAAGAGCGGCTCATTGTCAAGTTTCAGAAGGCAGCCGCCATTTCCAAAGAGCACAAACCTTTGTCCTCACATCACCCATCTACGGAATCAGAGCGAGCGACTGCAGGCAGCTGAGCAGAAATACGTTTGCTTAGTCACTTACGTTTCATTCTGAGTGGAACCTCGAGGGCCGAGATGAGAACCTTGTAAAAGGGTTGATACATGGGACATCGATCAAAAGATCCGGATTGCGTCAGGATTCCAAATCGAGTCTTAGCTATAGTGATATCCTATGTAATCTTTATTCCGACCCCTTTACCTGAGCAAATAGGGTAAAACAAGAGATCTCATTACTGATAGAAAACAAAACAGTTCCTCACCACTAAAAAAAATCTCGTGTAGCCATTTCAGAGCCGTTTTCTTGTCTTCATTCAGCTCGGTGTAGAAAGTTCGGAGGAATCTGTAGGCGTCAAAGTCTTTCCCGTAGTCAGTGGACATTTCTCTCGGAGGTCTACAGAAAATAAACATAATTAGAATGGATGAGTGATGTTTATTATGTATACCTAACAGATCCTGACAGGTGACAATCATATGATCAAATAATTCTGTCGATAACCTAATAATAAACCCACAAATTATGAAGGGATCTCACGATATGTAAAATTACAGTAAATCCTCCTGTTTTTGAATAATTCGGATGATGGAATTGTCACGGAATGGCGAAGTATGAATGATCTTGAGATGAGACTGAAACAAACGAATTAATGTGATGTTTTAGTGTTTGTGGTTTATATTATTGAGATAATTAAGCTGACTTAACCAATTTCCATGGTTCAATAATTCAAACGGTTGGAACATCGTCCACAAATCTTGAACAAAGTGGGTACTGTTCAATAGAATGTGCACCTTTGTTCACAGAAAAATACATTTACTCTGTAGTTCTGTGCAGTCGTCTTTCTCTTGGCAGTTCTAATGCCGCTCTACGGCAACAACCTCGCCGTCCCCTTTATTCACCATTTCATCGGCTGGAATGTTCGATCTATAATTAGTTCTGGTCTAATCACGTGCTGTTACCGAGTCGCCCTTTAGAGAAATCACGTGACATTTTCAGCAGCACAGAGAAGGGTCAACATAAAAGAAGACTGACGAAGAGAGCGGAGCTGGACGAGGAGCGAGACGTTTTCTCTCTGTAATACAAATAATTTGTCACCAATCATTCAGTGTTTGTGTTCTAGAAAATCAGCATCTCTACTTTTTATCAGAATGTTAACAGATCATCATTGACGGGATGGCACCTTTGTCACTAAGGTCCAAGACATCCCACAGACGATCAGAACGGTAAAGATGTCACCAATCGTTGTTCTCGTGTTAGAGATGTCAATTGGTCCCAGGTAACCGTGATATCCTCCATTATAACCGATCACTTTAGGGACCGCATTTTACCCTAATATCTCGATCGTGGGCGGAAATCAGGTAATTCACGTCTTGACAGGGGTCAGTCGTCGTCCTGTCCGATCACCAAATACAGGTCGGTACTCAACTTCATTTGTCAGTTGTTTTCATTTTATATCCAAAGTGAAAATTCTTAAGTAAACAAAAGATATTTGGTGTAAATTTTCTGCCTTAAAATAATCAGATATATTTCGATTTCGCACTGAACCATAAAGTTATGTAAAACAGGTAATTTTGATCACATTTTCCTCAGGTATAAGTTTATATTAGCCACCGTATATTCCCTCCGAACTGATTTTACTTTACTTTCCAAAGTTTATTTCAGCTTCGAGAAACCAAAGGTTAAAATCTCCAGCGCAGATTCCCTGAATAAATGAACTCTCTTGTATCTCCAATATATACAGTAAATATCATCAGATACTGCAGAGCTTATCTCTACTCCTACCATCACGGATCTGTAAATTACATAGCTCATTAAATGTGTGTCTTTAAGTATCTTATGCAAATAATGAAGATTTAGTGCAGATCATAACGTGTAGTATGACAGGTATGTACAGGAAGTTGCAGGTGACCTGTCTTCAATATGCGAATTTCAGCCATCTCAAGCAAACAGGTGGCAGGGAGCTGTTATATACATAAACTGCAGAGTTTCTGCTCCACATATAAAATATTGCGGGTTGAATAATTTTTTGAGTTTGTGCACCTTCCCATATACATTTAGGTAGATTAAGCATCTCCATTTATCTTCTTTTTATGGTGGAATTACATTTTATTTTATTATTTCTTTTTGTATGATCACGAAAATTGTTTGTGTATTTTGAAGTATGAAGTGTTACACTAACAGTTGTAGATGTAACTTTAATACACGGCTGGTAATATTATAATAATCATGTTCATTTACATAATCTTGACTTCTCCCTATCCTCTGAATATAACGCTGATGAGCGATTCGAAGTTATAACTTTAACTGCTAATATTTCCTTTAAGCCTCATTTACTTTGATTTTACCATTATTAGAGGATGGAGAAATTTGCCTGTTTTAGCCGAACTCTGTCAACGTTCATTTAATTTGCTGCATAATTATTCTAACTTACAGTACAGCAGGTTACTAATTTTACACCTGAGATACATTTTGTTTCAACTATTTATTTCTATTTGGATAAATATTTTAAAATTCACCCATTTAACACCAGGAGATTTACCCCATCATGTCCTCTCTCACCTGACCCAGTCTCTATTTACTGCTCTCTCATTTATTCCATTTCTTCTGTAATCCGACTTTTTCTGTCAACGTAAAGATCAAAAGTAGAAACAAGAGGTTTTCGGTCAGTTAGATTCACGGTGAAAAGGAAATCGTCGAATTAACGACACCTTAATATAAATTATCGAAAGTCACCTAATCAATATGTGATAGCGGATCGATGTTTATATAATCACGGAATATGAACGAGGAGAAATACTACACGTCACCAATCCACTCATACTAGCGACCTCTGTCCGCCTTCTTGCGGCGTTTGAAAGGGAGAGAACTCTGGGAATCTAACCTGGGCCTCAGGCATGAAATATCCACAGAATTTTAGACGATAACTATATTCTATAATTCCTCTACTAAATCATCCGTGAAACAAGCAAAATTCCACAGCAGCTCCGTATCAGAAGAGGAGCAGAGAGGAGGAGTCACGTGACTTTTGTATGAATTTACTTTATAGTCTTTTGTTACTTCCTGCTGAAGACAAAGAGAGAAAAACATTTGATGAAGGAAGGAAAACTCGATTATTCCTCACCTATTAAATTCCGTAGATGATATCTTCTCTATTTCCATTTTCTGATATTTATAGGTAGACAACTACGTACTAAACATTCCTGGATATCTCTGTATGTTCGGTGTATACGTATATTCGCTGACTCCTCGATCCGTGCTGCTGATACTGCGCCTCGTCTTCCCTAACTGACGTAACTAAGCGATGATCAGCTGTGGATGGTCGGGATGAATAGATCTCTTACAATGACTGAGAGCCATCAACTTACTTTTGTATTGAAAAGTCTTTTGTGTTATTTCTTATTTAAGGACAACAGTTATTAATGATGCATTAAAAGGAAATAGAATTTTTATTGCTGAATCTAGAAAATTTGGCTGTTGGTATTTTTCATTTTGTAAAGAATGGTTAAATATCCGATAATATATCGTATCGATAAACATTCAAGTAAAATAATAACGGAGTAAGGGAGGTAATTCATTAATGTCAACATAAATCAATCTGTGTGTGAGCTGCCAAGGAAAACAACACAACTCCAGTCTATAGCTTTGATGGCTGCAGTAGATTACATTATCCGTGATCTCATCGATCGGATACTTTGAGGTTGAAGTTGTCTGTTCTCCGTCTAGAAAGTTTTTATTAAATAGATCAGTTATATGCCAAATAAATGACATCTTCCCTCCATCAGCTCCGTTATATTTTAAAGGATCTGTCTTAGGAAACCAAAATTACCGACGTAAATTCCTTCAAAACCACTTAGATTCCTCTTCAAACCCGATTAACAGAACAGGTGAGACAAATGCCGCAACACCGAACATTCGGTTTTCTTGGACTACTGGAGGAGAAGATAAGTTAATTTGAAGAAGAGTTAATCATCATTTCTGGGGTCTGGGCTTATAGTGGTGTGACAGGTGAGAATATGACTGACCGAGTATCCTCGGCCAAATGAAGAACTCTACATGTAGATGTTTACTGGCTTCATTCAGCCGGCAGATCCAATGAATATACATCAGTCTAACTTCGTTTATTTCCTCACAGAACTGGTTCAGCGGTAATCAAAGAAATGATGTAATGTCCTTGTTTGATTATAACGTTTTTATTTAAGGTAAAATAAATTGATGTATATATCTCTCATTAGATATGAAAAAAAGTAATTTCGCCTGTAGCACTGAGCGATGACCTAAGTTCCACCCAATCAGCCGGAATACTTTCCACAGACCCGGGCTCTCGAGGATACTACACCTGCCAGTTCAGCGCTTCCTTCATCCGTCTTTGATTGGGAACTTCTACAATCAGCCGTAGTCCACGTGGTTAACATCAATAAACACCAGGATGTCGACACTAGTATTTCGGTCACATCCATCTATAAAGATTATGGAAACAATATCTCCAGTGCTTTCTTCTTTGTGTCTGATGAATCTCACATTTTATGATTCGTGCCGACGAGAAATTTGGGATACATCGATATTTGATATTTTTAGCCTTTATTAGTCCCTCAAAGTTAGTGACCTTTGACCTGATCTGTGTCGCAGAGCTCCAGTCTGATCCAGGAAGAAGGTCACCGAAAGTTCAGTTGTTCCTCGTCACGCTCTCATCTACATAAACGTCCAGGTGATCATAATAATAATAATAACAAAAGTATACTTAGTATTTTGTAAAATTATTCCTGCCAAAAATCCTTACGAACGTTTTTCTCGTAAATGAGCTCTACGGTATTTGAAATCGCCTCGATATTTCCTACAATTATCTACCATTTTCACATTTTCAAGTCGACATAAAAAATATTATCTTCAAATTTTTTTGAATTTCTTCGTCTCTTCTGTTCTCATGGCTGAAACAGCGCAGTGGTTATTTGTAGTAGAAGTATATCAGTACCTACAGACAATTAAACAGCTTGACAGCCAACTGTAAGTAGAATTCACAGCGAGGTAGCGAAGGAAGGATTTACTATCTACGAGTCTTTGGTCAACCGATCAGATATCAGACAGCTGAAATCCGATCAGAGTTTATTCAATTTTAACACAAACGGCTTTTTAAATATTCCGGTTCAGACGAGACCTTGAGATCTGTCCGGTCCCTCTTCCCCTAGAATTGACCACAGAAATTACCATAATTTCAATTTTACTGAGTCAATAAACGCAACGAGTTGACCTCTTCGGTACACGAGAGTAACTCGTCACTACAGAGGTCAGGGGAATTTCATGTTTACTGAGGCCATCTGTCCAGCAAATCATCTCATATCGGGAAAAGATCGATAAACAATTTAAATATTGTTAATGATATAAAGCTAATATATCGGACGCCTTGGAATCTCAACTCTTTGTTACTTTCTGAATACGGATCAGTATGTTTACCTTTATCTCTTACACTTTGTTCCTTGTTATCAACCTAACAGATTCTTCTTCTTCTTTACTCTTGAGGACTTTCTCTGTTTATTGTCTTCTCGTGCTCAGGTATCGAGACTCTGGACTACGATTCCATGTGTAATCCTATCTGTCGGCTTGGAATCACAAAGGGGTGTCCCATACACCTCGATTGAAAGGTTCCAGAGTTTAATGAATTTATATATGTCCTCCTTAATGGTTTCATATGATTAACTACCGGACCATCTCCCGATTTATGTCTATTGGATGTTCATGTTTTCATCAGTTCCACCAACTTCTCGAATTATACAAATGCCGCTCTAATTAGCTTCTTAATTTCACTATTTATTTTGTTATTTACTCTGCCTGTTTAATAAAATCTTAATTAGTGCATAAATATATTATGCATTTCTACTTAAAATCTAATCATAAAATTGTATATTAATAAGATATCTTGCACATAACTGAAATAATGGAGACAAAGAAAAACAAGTTTCGCTAATAATGAGAGAGTTCACACGACCTGAACCAAACTTTATCATAGATCAACTATTTCCATTATCAGTACAATAAATAGAATTATGATTGTTACCTTTAAAATTGAAAGAAAAGATTAAAGACCAACATCAGATTATTGTCTTGTATAATTTAGTGGTAGAAAAAATCAATTGTCAACTTTGAAGTTTTTATCAATAATAAAACTAAGATATTTCAGGTATCGCTAATTGTTCAGCGATTTGTGCACCTTCATACAATGAACTTTGAACTATTGGTGATGTTTAAGGAATTACTTTTATTTATTAAATTTGATTTAAACAAGTGTTCATCAACTGCATTACTTCCATATAAACATTATTATTAATGGCTGGTTTAGATGATGAAATTTAAAATAGATTTCTCAGTTATGAGATTTTAATTTGCAGGTAGAAACAAAGCTTTCTCAAAAATACGGTTGACTCAGACTGTGAAACTTGTTATTCTAGAAGAATCTATTAATAGATTATTAAGAATTCATTTTTATCTCATCCTTGAATCAGCATTTTTCTGTCAATGAAAATTGATGTAAGAAATATAATTAATTTTCTTCAGCTTCCACGTTGTGATAAATTACGTAACACTACATTACAATTATGAGATAATTTTCAATGTTTCCTTTAGTCAGTATATTCTTGTGGTTTCGATTTAGATAAAATGTCCATAAAATGAAAGTTCTTGTGTAAGTTGATCAGAATGGTTATACCTCAGATGCTATGCACTGTACAGCTAATACAGATTTCACTTGTCCCAAAACCCCGTTGGCCGTTACGGAAGCTGGAGAGTTGAGTTTACGGTTTACGGTATTTTACAATCTGGCGGAGGCCGGTTGAAAGTCAAGGTCAATATCAGCGTCCAGAAGAGGGATGTACAATTGTTTCCGCCTATTGTTCCACATCAGCAGCAGCCGGCCCGGTGGGGCAGGTGGTAGCGGATTAGCTCCGTAAGAAGACCGTTGCTCCTGTACCGGGTTCGATCCCAGGTGTGGGTCGGAGGAGACTTGTGGCTGATGATCGCCATAGCGTGAAACAGCTGTACGGCAATTCCTTGGTGCCCGAGGTGAGAGAGACCTCCCGGGTCCTTGGGGCCCCCGGTGTCGGATGGACCGGGCCGCTTGTCGGCTCGACGAACATCTCTCAGTAACGAAGAGGTGTCGACAGAGAACAGGCCACTTGTCTTTGAGGAATGCAATACCATTGGTAGAGCCTTGTTCGGAAGTCCAACTCGCTCAACAACAACAACAGCCGCCATGTCTCCGATCCCATCGAGGTTCGAACCCGCGACACAAGGTTTGACGAATTAACCCGTTATCCACTGTGCCAAAACGCCATCTAAATGCAGAATAACCATCTTTAAAAGCCACTTAATCTGAAGAATATACATTCTATTCCTTAATCTGTTAAATAAGCCAGCATAGTTGATAAAAGAATAGCTGGTTCCAATAATCTAATCCCATCACCAAGTCCACTGACGGTAATTTTCATGATGCTGAAGGTTCCACATTAAAGTGAGTAGGTAATGCTAGCCTAGAGATTTATTCCAAATGGTCTACAATAAGTTAGTTGATTGAGTATAAAACCGTGCTAGCCATTATTTCGTCAACAAACTGTTCTTTATTTCTTAATTATATTAAATTAAATACTAAAATTGTATTTCTATTAAATAATTTCAGCACAAATTTCTTCTTTTCTTAATGCCCTGGCAGCCTCATTATTATTGACGTCTTCTTCCGTACAATAGAATATGGAGAGACACCTTTTCTTGTGAACCGTTGATCACCTATAGTTTTTTCTCTTTATGTTTGGTCACAAACTTAATAAATTTCCATAAATAATAAGAAACTGGAAATAGGAGATAGATTCATTTGGTTTTTATTTTATCTGTTAACCTTTTGTCATATGACACCTGAGATTGAGAGAAGTAGGATAAAAGAAACAGAGTCGAGGTGCACTGTCTGCTGTAGACTGTAATTTGATAAATGTACGTTTAGCTTGTTCCAGACCGGTCTGATCGTCTTCTATTAGAAACCTGTCGATCAAGCAGGTGAGAACGGTCGACAGGTGAATTAAGCTCAAGTCATCATAATTCCGTAAAGCGACCTTTACACAAACAAATCGTCTTCATACTGCTATATTTAATGCTCAAGTTTCGTGGTGAATATTTGATGTCTGAAGATTAACATATTTCACCTAAATTCAATATAAAAATGATAATTTACTAAATGTACAAATGAAGAATTGGCTGTCGCCCACCTGTTGGATTTATTGATGTATATCATCCTGAGCAGTTATAATTAAATCTTGAACGTCCGTGTTTGTGTTAGCGTCACGATTGTATCAACTTTGTTGGCCCTTTAGAGTAGACACCGGAGAGCAGATCATCTGCCCTCTTATAATTGTGACTTCTTGTTTTGTGGGGTGACTCGAAATATGAGACGGTGGAGAGACAGTAGAGCAACAATTAACAAGTAAATAAATTCCTGGCATAGCGCTGATTCCATTACCGAAATATCTGGCGACGTTACTCAGTAATTAAAATTACAAAGATGAGAAGGGTGGGCTGTGGTTATATGAGATGAACAGGCTGTGGGTACTTAACAGAGGTGAAAGCCCGGTGGCCTCGCTACTTTGACTGCTGACTGTTCACCAGTTCCCTAGGGTAACAATGATTGACAGTGACATGGTTGGTGGGGCCACGGAGCGTATAAGTATGAAGGAAAAAAGGGAGAGAAAACTGCTAACGGTTAATTTTCGAGGCTGGCGATAAACAAACATCAATTCCGAACTATAAAGAGTTCGATATTTTGGTTGTTTTCCCTATAAACTTTGGCGGAAAATTCTCATCACGTGATTTACTAAAAGATAAACTTTCAGAATAATAATAATTATCAACCGTAAACACACAAATAGATCACACAACACGGTAAAAGCAAACTCCTGGAACCCAGACTTACCAGTTCTTCTTCAGGTCGTTTTATCACGAAATCTGCTCGTTGGCCGAAGCTCCTGGATTCACTCTCTTTGACTCCCCAAATTATATAGATTTCTCAGAGTAAGAAAAAGGGGCGGAGTTAACCAACGACGGGATTTCGTTAGCCAATCAGTCACCAGACGAACGTCAGCTGACCGGTCGTTGGCGAAGAGAAGAGAACTGGAAATGGGGCGCCGACCGGCACGATGACCTAAATCGTGTCGGGCCCCCCGGGCTACCTCCCCTCATCATCCACTCTAACGGGAGCCTTAGGCTCTCCAACAGGGGAGATAACGAGAATAACCTCAATCAACGCCTGTCAACAAGAACCACTTCAAAGGTAGACGGAGGGAGGTCGTGTCTCCATCCATTTACAAATAAAAGATTTATAAAACAAAAACAGAACAAAAACAGAACAAAAACAGAACAAAAACAGAACCCCCCCTCATCCTCCCTCTCCGGTTGGATTTAATAAAAATAAAAAATCGTCTACTCTTCCTCACCCCTTATAGCGTCTTAAGGACAAACAGAGAGAAAACTCTGTTATAGAGGGTTCAGCCTGGATAAACCTACCTCTCCTGAGCGTATTAGATTACGAAGGAGTTGGGTAGCCCGCTGCTCTCCTAGGATGAGGTTCACTAATACTAAAAAATAATACAGGTCGAAATATGGCCTCAATTATAAACAGCTGAGGCGGCCGATCGTGGAACCGACCCAGCTCCCACCACACACTTGCAACTTCACAAACACACCCCAACAATTGCACCACACCCCCCAAAAATAGAAAAAGAATCACAAGAAAAAGGAGGAGGAGAAGGAACTGTGATCTAGTGAATGTATCTGGAGACGAGTAAAGGGTAAAGTTCTTCGTGGCTGCTTGTGAGGGTAGGGGCTACACGGTATTAACTGCCACTGGGAACACAGACGTTCGGGGTTTCTTTTATTATGTTTTCTAGCCTCAGGTTATCAACTACAAGTAAAAACTTCTCCATATTCATTACGTCACAAAGGTGACAATAGACATTTCTCTATAACATCTGTGTGTGTGTCTTTCTGTCTGTCTGTTTGTCGCCTTTCAGTACATTTTGGTCAATGCCATGCAACTGAAAGTCGAATATCTACTCCATAGGTTCGCAAAGTTGTCGTCGTCGTTAATGACCGTTACACGCTGGGATTCTGTCAGGAACGAAAGCGATTTGGTTTCTGTTCTTTTGGCCCATTTAACTGCAGTCGTCGCTGTAAAAAGTTCTTCGGTCCAGTTTACTGTAAATAACGAAACAGGAAAATCCGCGTGTTCTACTTTCAATGAATGAAGGGAACTGAGCAGAGGAGATCACACAAATATTGACTACTTTTGAAATATACGAAACAAATATTACATCAAAATTGTCTTCCCGCAGAGTCCTGACGTAGTTCGTCAAATTCTTGCTTGATGGGATTTTCTTTGCATTAGAACTTAATTCTTCATGCAGAAGAATGGAGACAACCAGGTCCTATTGCATTATTTGTTTAAAATAATGGACTCTTCATTTCTTAGATATGGAAGGAAACCGGAAAGTGAAGATTAACCCACGTGATCGGCTGGTGACGGAAAAAGGAATCGCACTCCGTGTTCTCGTTTATAGCAGGCCAGTAGGTTACCCATTGAACTACCACGCAGCACAGATGCTTAAGGTGTATAAATAAATGTGTTTTAAAATGTATTTTAAATATAATTAAATATTTTTTAATTACTTCGCCCAATTTATATCTTGATTATTGATGCTGACTGAAATTTTTTATTATGTAAATTTGTTTTAAATGAATATCGACCACTAAAATTGATTTTTTATTAACTTAAATAATAATAATAATAATAATAATAATAATAATAATAATAATAATAATAATAATAATAATAATAATAATAATAATATAAGAAGAAGAAGAAGAAGAAGAAGAAGAAGTCAAGAATTTTTTTATTCATTAATACTTCTTCAAATCTGAATAGATGTTTACTTGTAATTTACTTTGTTTCGCCGAATTCAATGACTTTCTGTGCCAGGTCCAATTAAAAACAATGCAATCGTCTCCCTGTTGTAGTTCTACTATAAACACAGGCCGTATTACCCAAATTAGAGGGTTTATACAGCCATATATCGAAGAATACAAGTAATAGCGACCGCCATGATTAATAAACATCAGATCGTTCGTGTCGCTTACAACAAACACAAAAACATCACAAATGTCGCTTACAAAAACACAAAAACACCACAAATGTCGCTTACAACAAACACAAAAACATCACAAAGTCGCTTACAACAAACACAAAAACACCACAAATGTCGCTTACAACAAACACAAAAACACCACAAATGTCGCTTACAACAAACACAAAAACACCACAAATGTCGCTTACAACAAACACAAATATACCACAAATGCCGCTTACAACAAACACAAAAAACACCACAAATGTCACTTACAACAGCAGAAAAGCACCACAAATGTCGCTTACAACAAACACAAAAACACCACAAATGTCGCTTATAACAAACACAAATACACCACAAATGTCGCTTACAACAAACACAAAAACACCACAAATGTCGCTTACAACAAACACAAAAACACCACAAATGTCGCTTACAACATTACCACTAACTACGACACTCCCTCCGTCTATACACCAAACATTCATTTCTTCAACACGTGACTATTTTTTAGATATCTGTCAGCTTATCGATCAGCTTTAATGCAGCTTTTAATATTAATTGTCAACTAGTGAATGTTGTCGATCTGAAAGAATCGGTAATTACGCTTTCTCCTTAGATAGATTGTTGTAACTCTCCCTGTATTTTAGCCATAAACTGAGCCCAATAACATATAATTTCAGTGACTCATATATTTTACTCTAATTTACTAACTCATTACAGGTACGTCTGTCTACCTGCACATACGAATCACAGACATCTAGAGGATACCTGCCGTCACTAGGTGACAGAGAAGAAATAAGGCGATATTCCCTGACACTCTCTCCACGGTCTCTGGCCATGCACAGCAGATATTGAAGGTCCCCCTAATAGTCAGATTAAAACAACACAAATAATTATGCAAAAAAAAAAAGGGTCTGATTTGCTAGGATATAGAGAAATCCCATCGCCTCTATTTCTGTTGGATCAAACATTTATAAGGACAAGGGAAGGAACTCTTCCCGCCATCCACATCTAGTTTTGTTTCATCGCACTTCCTGGTGATGCTGTCAACAAGATCTTCTCTTCTCTAATAATCCATCAACATCAGGAGCTTTCGCATCGATTACATTAAATGGTTTTTAATTCACTTCGTGTGATGTAGGATTTGTTGTAAACCATCCGCTGTTCTTTCGTACCATGAATATAAACGCAATTTGGACTCGGTTTATAAAGGGGCCACATAAAAGCCCTAAGTACAAATCGCTTTGCTCCCTGACTTCCATCATTAACTTCTGAGGCTGCGATGTACTAGTCACGAGTTTTAACTGCTGAGGCTACTTGCCTATCAATTACGGATAGCAAACATTTATCTGCCATTGTCGCCAGCAGGCTAGCCTCTGTATTGGCTTGAAATAGCCAGATGTAGTCAGGGACTGGTTCTGCACTCTAATGGAGCCACCACATCCTATTTTAAATATACGGATATTCCTCACTGAGAACAAAAGACGCATGAGAAAGAGGGAGACGACAAAATTGACATGATGTCATGACCACGTGATCAAACAGAAAATATTTAAGCTAATGTATTGAGCAATAACTTAATTGAAATGCATATTTAAAATCGTATTAAGTTTAATATTTGCCATTAGCAATAGATAGCAAAAGTGTTGGCATCTGTTTGGCGGGGTGGCGTCGCACCACGTTTCATTAATTCACCTGTCACAGGCTGGGTTTATTTATTTGAGTAAACGGAGCCAGTCTTTCCGAACTCTCTCCATGTTATTGGGAGCCTGGGGTGAACCCGTGGCTACAGCTCTTCTTTATCTGTCACAACCGACCAATGGCTGCAGACTTAGTGAGGATGAGGGTTCGAACCGGAGCTAACCTGGACGAGATCTGTTCTGGAGAATGTGTGATGAAAACAGAAATTATTTTGATATGAAATGTGGCAAAATTCATGAATACCGAGGATAGTTACTAAAGTGGCATAATAATAATAATAATAATAATAATAATAATAATAATAATAATAATAATAAATAGCCGTTACATGGCTATGTCAATACTACCTGCTCCAGATCTTTGTCGCCCTTGTTGACCTCACAGACTGTGTACATTCGTTTACTTCTTCCCACAGATATAGATTTTCTCGGGACACCTTTAATATGATCTCCTGCTGCCCGTATAGAGACCCTAGAAAACACCATGATTTAGAGTCTAATTGACTTGATAACAAACAGGGTCCAGATCCTGTCTGGATCAGCACCCAAACCAGATACACGGAGCTGAAGATTAGATGTGATTACGTTTGGCTTTCTCGCTTTATTTTAAAAAATACTATAACAATGTAATATCTTTGATTCTCGCCACCATGTTAATTTAAAGGAAAGGAGGAGGTAACTCTGTCCATACAAATATAAACCAGGACATTCTGGCCGTGCTGGTGTGGAGGGTGGGGTTAGGCCCGGGGGTTAGGCGCAGCCCCGGGGTTCGTTGTCTCCACGGCCCTATGGCCCCTCCCCGTCCTGGGTGGGGCTCGTCTCTCCTGTCCGTTCTTTTCTTTTCATGCCGATATTTTTCTAATGTCAGAAGATTTCTTTATTCTTGCTGTTGTAGAGACGGAATGCGACCATCTTCAGTGAGAGATGTAGGACTGTTTGTGTGTGTGGTGGCAGACAGTCTGTTGATTACGTGTTCCGTGAGATGGCGCTGATCAGACTCCGGCTGCTGCAAACAATTTAAACACATCACACAGAAGTAATTCCTTCTAATTAGCTAACTGGAAAAGTGTTATTATTATTATTATTATTATTATTATTATTATTATTATTATTATTATTATTATTTATTATTATTATTATTATTATTAGAAGAAGAAGAAGGAAAAGGGAAGAAGAAGAAGAAGAGGAAGAAGAAGTAGAAGAAGAAGTGGAAGAAGAAGAGAGAAGAAGGAAGAGGAAGAAGAAGAAGAAGAGAAGAAGAAGGAAGAAGAGAAGAAGAAGAAGAGGAAGAAGAAAGAAGAGGAAGAAGAAGAGGAAGAAGAAGTAGAAGAAGAAGTGGAAGAAGAGATGAGGAAGAAGAAGCGGAAGAAGAAGAGAAGAAGAAGAAGAAGAGGAAAGAAGAAGAGAAGAAGACAAGAAGAAGAAGAAGAAGAAGAAGAGAGGAAGAAGAGGAAGAAGAAGAGGAAGATTAAGCGGAAGAGAAGAGAAGAGGAAGAAGAGGAAGAAGAAGAGGAAGAAGCGGAAGAAGCGAGGAAGAAGAAGAAGAAGAAGAAGAGGAAGAAGAAGAGGAAGAAGAAGACGAGGAAGAAGAAGAAGAGAAGACGAGGAAGAAGAAGAGGAAGAAGGGAAGAAGAGAGGAAGAAGAGGAGAGAAAAGAGAAGAAGGGAAAAAGAGGAGAAGAGCAGAAGAGGAAGAAGAGGAAGAAGAGGAATAAGAAGAAAGAAGAGAGGAAGAGAAGAGGAGAAGAAGAGGAAGGGGAAGATGAAGAAGAAGAGGAAGAAGAAGAGAAGATGGAGAAGAAGAGGAAGAAGAGGAAGAAGAAGAAGAAAAGGAAGAAGAAACTAAGGTAAAAGATCTGGTGACAAACACCAGTCAGCCTGGCTTGTCTGGGTAAACGCTGAAATATCGGTGACTTGGTCACTGGTGGATGGTTTGACCGCATCTTGAAGGTGCTCAGGTGCATAGGTCTGAATCTACTTTGAGAAGAGGGCACTAAGATAACAAGATGGGCCCAGCTTGGTTCCTGAGGAATACTTCCAGAACATAACCAAGAATATTTAGTGTCTACAAACTTGGATGATAGACGTTTAGCATGGAGCCTAATAAAGCTAGCTGACCTGTAGAGTGATTGTCTGACCGATCTACCTGGCTGGATTGAGATATCTCCTTACAATCATAACAACAAATAAATGAAAGAAATCGCCAGTGATATTTGTGTTGCTGTAGCTTATCCCGTCTGCACTGAACCAGACAGGAACACCAAGAACCATGCAGTTTTCAAGTAATGGCCGCTTGACTTCGATCAGAGGAGGAATGTCAGGTTTGGATGCTTTGATCATTTTCTTGTGTGTCCTAATTATTCATGATATCTTGGATTTGGGATTTTCAAAAGGGGCATTGTGATGTCTTAATAATGAAAAGGAACCACCTGCTGTATTAGCTCATTACTAGTGATCACCTATCCACAGGCCGTGGGTTACCAAAGGTACACAACAGGTGCGGTCGGTCACCTGTATTTTTAAAGATTACTGTTCTGATGCTGGCAGGATAAGAAAAATCATAATCAGCAAATATCCAAGTACTTACGTTTCGGTGTTTCTTGAACATGCCTTATATTTACCCTGAACTGACTGATTGAGGTCGAATGTCTGCCTTTATCGATAATTTAAAGTCTTAGATAGAATCCAGTGAATATACTCTGTCACCTTATTCAAACAAAGAGGCTACTCGGTCGGATCGTATGTAGCACATTCGGGAAGTTTACGGTAAAAAGGGAAAGGATAGATACAAATCTAGGGCAGCCTTTTGATATCTATTATTCTCCTGAGCCTGGACATACAACAGATATTTACTGTGTCCATCAGATTATTTAAAAATAGCGAAAAATCTGGCTTTAACCATAAACTGCGACATGTCGGCTATGGACAGTCGCCTGTGTATTACCGTCAATTTTACTTCTTACTATTCGATGCCCGACAAAAACAAGACCATACAAACAACCAGATAGACATCATCAACACTGATATACACACACATGTACTGCATAATATTAGGAATCAAATCGATATAAATATCTTTAATAAATGTTTTCTTACGGAGAATAAATATTGCCCGTGTAAGACGTAATTCATAACCACAGTCACATTCCTTTAGATGTCGAGGTGATGAACTGGAGCCGGACACTGACAGATCCAGCTGCTGTGGTGTGAAAATTTCACACGAGTGGAGCATCAGCTGACCTCACTCCGACTTCCAGAGACTCGTCAGTCGGTCAGGTGGAATCTATCATTTGTTTTAATCCTCTTCATCACTGAAAATGGAAATTCACAGGTAAAAGATGAAGCAAATACCGACAGGACTTATCCTTCTGCATTTCCACTACACCCTGTGCATCTTCAGCTTGGTGTCACCCGCCTTCTACTCGCAGTTCCTCCATCAATCTGGAGTCGACGCTTTCTTTAGCTTCGACTAAAGTTCGGCTGTTTTAGATGCACTTCTGCCAAACTGGTGGATGGTTCTGCATAGTAATCCACAGCAGCCTTGAACAATCTACTCACTTCCACTACAACCCGTTTGTTGTGAAGTTTCCAAGGAATTCTCCAGCCAGCTAGGTGACAGGAAAAGAAAATTTCTTTAACTTAATCGATTGATTTCATCCACTGGACAACACCACAGAGAAGATGAAGTTCCCGAGAACCAGTACAATGGTTACCAATAGAGAATTGAATATAAACGTGAGGAAAGGTTCGTGGCGAATTCCAGGTGACGGTGACTTCAGACTACATAATGCAGAACAATAGAGAGCATTTCACGACTGGTGGACACCTTTCCTGATTCCAGTGCTGATTGTGACCGTCTTATGAATAATATCTTATATAAATCTCGACACCGATTGAAAGAAAATCACCTGGATATGTAAATGAGGACCCTATTTTCACATTTCAGGTAGGGAGAAGTAAACTTGGACAGAGAAGATAAACTGGATCAGTGATGAAGACAAAAGAGAAAAATGTTGATTACCTGGGCAGGTGTCTCCCTATCATCGAGCCTTCCAAATACTGGCGCGGGATCTCATTCTGACAGTGATTAGGGGTCTACTAATTAAAGAAAAAGGAATTAAATAATTTTTTCTTAATCGAAAACCAAAAAATAAAGTTTAATATTATGTGTCAGAAGTAAAGGGATACATATATATTCTCCTGCTAACTTACCGACACTCGGTAAACACTGTCCATGTGTCGATCCAAGAATTGTGATCCTTCATCTCCTGCATAAATACTGAAGATAAAGGAGTTTGTTCATGTGAAGAAATGGATAATGGAAATTCGCTTTACGCCGGACAGGGATAGATACGGGTAAGAATCTGAATGGCTCCTCACAGCTTTACACGGTGCTGATTCACTTCATGTTCCTTTTCATGTTAAATAAACATCTGAGCAGCTCACATTGTAAATAATCTCCTCATTTAATATTTTTATTTCACTTCTTGCACATCTATGATAAATTTATGAAATATATTATATATTCTTTCTTGTTTGTACGGGTATCGCTTGAGCTCGTTGCTTTGATGTTGGAGCAGATAACAAAATTAATTCCGCAGAGAGATGGACAAAGTTAGAATAAACACCGATAACAAGGGTTAACCCTTCCCTTTCTCAGGTAAAGAGAGAACCTCACGTCCTACTAATCTATTATCGAATCAAACACAATTGTGTACGGGCGATTTTCACGTTTTTCTAAAACAGAAATAGTTATCTTGCTGATGTATTTGTGATGATCTCGTTCGGTTTATTTGTCTTTCTCAATTATAAATTAATATTTTGAAATAATTAAAAAATATATATTCTTCGTTTGTTTTCTCATCAACAGCAGTAAATAATTTATTATCGATTATTCTGACACCTGCAACTGAAGAAGCTTTCAGTTTCATCACAGACCGACACTTCCATGATCTCTGCCTTCATATTTCCAGATTTATCCTAATGTTCTCCAAGTCTCCAAGACAGAAGGTTTGGCAGGCGCTAAGCAGGTTCTAGAAATTGGTAGGGTCATGGACGACCTAAATCCACAGCAACCACGCAGTCGCTAATTTCTACAAGGGCAAAATTGTGTGGTGTTTTTTTAGTCTTCTCTGTTGGCTGACAATTATTCAAGACAAATTAACGTAGCCATCGCTTCCGGCCCCTTATCCTGCAGAGCTTTACCGTTCATGACGCCTACATAAATTAAAAATTAAGGGTGCAGTCCAATCTCGGAAAGTCCCAGACATTAAATTCTAATTAGAGAATGGATAACATTATCCAGTACAAACGTAATAACGGACAGATGTCTAATAATAATAATAATAATAATAATAAATAATAATAATAATAATAATAATAATAATAATAAATAAATAATAATATAATAATAATAATAATAATAATAATAATAATAATAATAATAATAATAATAATAATAATAATATAATAATATAATAATAATAAATAATAATAATAATAATAATAATAATAATAATAATAATCCCTATTGTATTTTGATCCTCCATATCCCAAAATAAGTTCTAGAAAGGATTCACACCTATTCCCTCCGACTTATATCTCTACTTTATAAAACCTTTAATTTGTATATTTGTGTAAATTAAAATTTCCTGAAAAAGTCGAAAACCACAGCATCACAAGGAATGGTACGTGTTCTCTCCTTACGAGCACTTGGTTATTTTCTACAGACATATTTACGTACACAGGTGTAAGCAGAATCCATTCCGAAGCCAGATGGGCCTAGAAGCCAGCAGCAGCGAAGTTCCGTACCAGTAACAAGCCGACATTTTTAAAAGGACCCGACTGACCTCAGATCTTCCTTTAACGAAAGCCGGGTGAGAAGCCTTTTATCCCGTGGAGGTGCAGCGATCACCAGAGGAGTCTCCATCAGAACAGGTGTCTGGCGATCGGAGTAAACCGGTCCGGCCGGATGGAGAACTGGTGAGGAAGATCGAGATAGAACAACGCTATGGAAAATCGCCAATCAAACCAAGACCTGGAGGTCGACGAGATTCAAGTCCAAACTTTCGTTCTACTTATGTCTGGACACCAGGAAGTGGATGGCAAGCCGTCTTTATTTGCCTGAATACCGAAGGTCAAATTAACCCATTGATTTCTGTAGACAATGACAACACCTGTATTTTACACACCGTCGACTGATGCCCTTTTGTCAATCCCTCTGAAGGACCCAATCGAAATATTGCAGCACTCTTTACCGGCTGCTTATTGAGTACAAACAACCCTTAGTGAGATAAGTCAATCTAAGGATTCCTACCCTATAGAGATAATAAGCTCTGTTCAAACTCCGCCATACATGGAATTAACCAGCTAATCACAGTCTCTTCTAATGTATCGATCGATGCTATTACCTGTTTTATATAGAAGTTATTGACCCTGACTCATAATTATTTCACGGTCAGGGTCATGTACGAACTAAGCAACATTTTAACATTTTGTATAACTTTCCTTGACTTGGTATCAGTCAAACACCTGTAGGAGATTATATATTGTCGGTTAATACATTCGAATAGTCCATTAACGTATTGGACCTGACGTAGATTATCCCGCCTCCATGATTGACTTGTTGACAAATTTCCTATGTTCGGTTGTCTCTCTGATTAACGAGATTTTATTAGGCAGCTGTGATTCCGTCATTTTCAAAGTGAATCTTTCTTAAATATCAAGATCGATTTGGAAAAAATATAGTTTATATTTTTATCATTGATATTAGGAAATCAATTGAAAGGTTAGAGTGCCTTGCCATACACACATACCGATCCTACTCTAAATAGATGTGTCTGACCGGAATTTTAAATTGATTACCTGTTGCTTTAGCAGGCTTTTGGAATAGGCCCCAGTTCGACAGAAATGTCGAAGGTTAGGGTATTTCTCTCTGGGAATGCAGCAAATGTTATCAGGAAGTTCTCCGATCTGTCACTAAGACCGTAAAGCGGACTGGCCAGCGAGCTTTTAACAGTGTCCCCTCAACAAGCATGTGCCACATTATCAGTAACTGGAGAAAGTTCTCTTGATAACATCGTCTAAGTAACTGAGATCGACCAAGAACAGGCCTCCCGTCACCTTCGATCACCTGTCAGGTATGTGTGGAATTCTTACGTGAAATTAGAATAAAAACGAACTAAACCATTCGAATACAGGAAGTTTACCTTTTCTCCTCTGGGTTCTGATTTCATTAATTAACTGTTGATAGACGCACTAAGCTTTAGTACAGACCTAAAATAGAGTTTAAATCCTGTTGTCATTTGCTGAGGACAGAGTATGGACAGTTACGGTATCAGTTGCTGTCTGGAAGAGCGGAACATCAGAGTTACTGTTTATGGATGGATTTCCGAAGACATACAGATTGAACGCCGAATATCTTTAGAAAAATGGCTGCCACACGACTGGTCAGATCACACACAATTGAGAAGAGGAATAAACATATTTAACTTCTTTCTGTGGTGACCCCACAAACGAGGAATCCGCTGTTTGTGCAGGAGAATTAGCCAAATATACTGTCAACAAAGTCTCATGGCTGCTGTAATATTACAGCAGACTCTACTATGATTACGATTAGCGGAAGTTTTACTGTAGAATTACAGCTGTTTTTTAAATATTTCTGTTAGAGTTTAGCGATAAAACAGGGAAACAGGAAGAGAGATAAGAAGCATCCTATGTATCAGTCTCGGACATTATACCTGACTTTGCCGTGGAGTAATTTAAAGATACAAACGAATAATCAGTCATCTTAATATGATGCCAAGCGGCATAAACAGTTTGGTAAAACTGTCTGTCTGTCAGTAATCGCTTTATGTTGGTTGTCTTTCGGTCTTCGTCAGAATCTGATGGCAGCTGATAAAACAAAAAGTAAGTAAAGGAACCTTGACGTTTGTGTAATAAAGGAATTGTCCTCATAAACTGGAGAGTTACCGTCAAGGCCGCCCAGGGGTACAGGTGTGAAAACAGAGCCGAGCTGCTGGCATCCGAGCCAGTTAGCCGAACACATCCCGAGGTCGACGCCGTAATCTCCAAGACAGGAAAAGAGCGGATTTTTATTGGACAAACTTCTATCGTAATAAAAACGAAACAAAATATATCACGAAGCTTCTTGAATTTCTGCAACCTAACTTAGTTATTTCGTCATTTAATGTAACCTGTGCAGATGAAATACGTTTACATTATTCCTGAGGTGAAAAAGATTATTTTAAAATAAATTGAGTTTAGGTGTTTTTGTAAGATTAACCCTTCACCAACAGCTCCCAAGATGTTTATTGATTCATTAATGGTGGACGGCTTCCATCATCTTATTTTCAATATTCCCAGCCGGATTCCTGAGTCTGCCCAGAATTAGGCATGTCATCCAAGAAATGGGTAAGCATTTTCAGGACAATCTTTTTATATTGTTTGTGTACTGGCTGTTAGAAATCCACCACCACAACAACAGAGCCGCCAGGGTTACAAGGGACACAACTCTTCGTAGCATTCTCCGTTGGTCGTAACCGTCTCTTGAAACAGATTCAGGTGAAAATCACGTAGTAAGAGCATCCACCTGTTTAAGAAGAGAATGTACCAAAGGATGGTCTTGTGCTAGGTCACAGTACCGTATGACTTATACATTCCCTTGTAAATCTACTTACATTTCTCTATAATAGATTAATATTATCCATTTACTTAATATATTAACTTAAAGTTAAATATGCAGTGATGTGTGCTATGACGGTCAGTAACCAGGTAGGTTACAGAAGCGATTTACCTCAGGCTGCTCAGTTTGACCGATCTCTACTGGTCGATGACACCCTTCAGGTTAAACGAGACCTTTAAAAGTATCAACAGTTACTCTGGGGCAGCGGCCAATAAATAGAAAGGGAAATAAAAAAGTAAGATTTCTCCTCAGAGAAGCTACACCATTCCTGGTACCGACTTCAGTTCCTCCATAGAGCAACAACGTCTCTGTCTGGTTATAGACAGTCGGTCCTGTGCCCTCATCCCGGACAGCTTTCTGCTTCCAGCGAAAATAATAAAACAAAATCTAAGGATGCTGAACACATCCTCAGATTTTCTGACTTCAAACTCAGTATTAATTTATAAAACGATTTAGAAATTCATAAATAACGTAATATTATTCGAAGAAAGATTCTGATATGAAGATGCAGATATAGTTCAATTTTAAAACAAATATTAAAATTATGGATCACAAATCCTTAACCTTTATATCTACCTTCATTCTTATGGATAGAACAACAGAACGGTTCATAGTAAACGATCCAATTTCCCCTTTACTCTAATTTTACGACATTTACCAACTCCCTTTGCCCTTTGAATAAACTATTTGTCCAATTTCTATTGCTAAAATTGCCTTAATATAATTAGTCCTATTGTGTCGTGGAAACATTTAGAGAGAAACGAAAAGTTGTAGCCTTTAACTGCTGAAAAGAACTAAAAAAGATGTGAACATTATATGGATAGAGGTCTTTAGAATTATCTCTCAGAAGAATCTCAAATAAATGACGGTAATTGAAAATTTTGTTCAGAATCAAATATTTAAATGAGCTACTGGAACAGATTTATTGGTTATCCAATACCCCGATAAGCAGAGAGTTTACTTCTACATTGAGACTGACATTGATTAAGACATCGTCCAATTGTCTGTCTGTCTGTGTCAGTCTCTCTGTCTGTCTGTCTGTCGTCTGTCTGTCTGTCTGTCCCTCTGTCTCTGTCTCTGTCTGTCTGTCCGTCCGTCTGTCTGTCTCTCTGTCGTCCTCTCTCTGTCTGTCTGTCTCTCTGTCCCGTCGTCTGTCAGTCCGTCTGTCCGTCCGTCTGTCTGTCCGTCCGTCTGTCCGTCTCTCTGTCCGTCTCTGTCTGTCCGTCTCTCATGGACTCTGTCTTTCAATTATATTGGTAGCTGCTTTAACAAATAACGAAATCGCAGTAAAAAGGAAATTTTATTAAAGTTTTTACTGAAAATTATCAATCTACTGCTCGTGAACAGATTAATATATACAAACATTTCGTGAAATAAAGTTAATTGATTTATTCCAGTGTTTGTTGTACTATTTATATTTCTGGTTTTATGACAGGAGATTATCAGATTAGCACGTAAATATATCGTAGGTCACCTCCTCGTCACAGACGGACTTAAAACATGGAAATTACTTAACATTTAAGCAAAGTAAAAGGTGCGTTAAAAAGATAGGTAGGTGCACGTGCTGGCTTCTATATTAACTAAATCCCAAATATTGAGAAATACATGAATAAGTTAAAAGGTCATTTTTTCATGACTTATGTAAGAGAGTGTAGAGAACAGTGTTAGACACCAGGTGCGCTGTGTGATAGGGGAGACAACTGCGTACGTGTTTCCTATTCTGTGGAGTGAATGAAGCAGACGGGTGCTACAGTTCAATTTGTCGATGAGATGGAAATCACCGAAGTCTCGATACCACGAAGAGGAATTATTAAAATTACTTCATGAATGTAAAATAGCTGTTAAATACTGATTATAGCCAAGTAAAATAGAATACTAATGTGACGATAGGTTACAAGTCTCTCAGCGCAAACTCCTATCTTCAGCGTCTCAGATTTAAATATTCAGGAAATGTCGGACAATCAGTTACCTGGACACATCTCTGTAAATTATACCTGACGGGTACTGACAGCTGGAGAGAGTCAAAGAACCATTACTTCAATCCCAAGTCTCTTCTCTCTCTCTCTGAAAGCATCTTTTAGCTCGAGAAAGTACATCCGCGGAGCTCCATCTGTTCATTCGTCCCGAGAGACAGGTAAACGAATCCGACTTCAGCACAACACAAACGAACAGTAGAAAGATGGGAGCCACCGACGACGGACGGCGCCAGGCAGCGGCTACAATCAGGTAAGAAACCTATCGATCAGGCGTGAAGAATTTATAAGATCGTTGATTTACCTCATTTGTCCGTATGGATACATCATCAACCGCCTGGGTTCGATCCCATCCTGTCTGTCGTCGTTTTGTTGGCTGAACTGCGGAATCTATAATCACCGAATAAATAACTAGAAGAAATTCAGGTCGATATCGAGACAACAGAGAAGAATGTTCCGAGGTTGGAAACCTCAGGTAGGAGCTTCCCTTCTTCCCTTCCACTGTATTAAAGACGGACGTTCACGGAAAGGTCACCCAGACCGACCGGATTAGACGGGATCTCAACTACTGGTACCCAGCCCCTTCACCGTGTATTTCGGCGGATCACCACCACAAGTAATCTCCATCCTCTCCAAGACTAAGAAAGAACCGATATCCATCTCACAAACGGCTCTCACAGGAACAACAGGAAACTATTTAGATAGAAACCTTTTTTATTTCTCTCAAACACATTTAGATATTTACCTAGGTAAATCATTGCAGCCGAAGGAACTTCCATTTACATTATATAATAAAATAGGTATTTTCAAAGTATATTTGATTTAATTATTATTTTAAAATTCACCGCTCATTAACAGTTATTACAACTGATCCATTTCAGGTTTTCCTGATCCCAGCAACAGCAAAGATGCCGGCAGCATCACAAACGTCTGAGGGCTGACGAACCTTTACCTTCCAGATTTTCAGGTCTATTCCGGATTCCTGCCAGGCTTTTCGCATGTCATCCAACAGAAGATAAGCCGTCTGGAAAACAGTTCCACCAAATTGGTAGCGAGTTTCTTCATAACCATCAACAGCAACAACCCAGCCGCCAAGTTTCACAAGGGAAACAACTCTTCGCACAATTCTCCGGTAGTCGTCGATGTCGGTTGTGGCAGATTTCAGACAAAATAACGTAACACACAGCATCGACCGGTTTGAGAACGGAAGGGGCCAAGGGATGGTCCTGTCTGACGTCACAGTACAGAACGGCTCTCACCTTCTGTCGTATCTCTTCTTCCATCTCGGCCATAGTCCTTCTGTAAGATACACAGAGAGATATACTGAATATTTTACGTATTATCAGTAGATAAATATTATTTACTAATTATGGAATATTAAAGGTAACCAACCTATTAAATTTGCTTTCACTGTTAGGGAAAAGGTAAAATTAGTTAATTGATAACTAGAACCTTTCGTGGGTAGTCAGTCTGTTCGTTACGACGACACAAAATCGACAGGTGTGTTAAATTTACCTGGTGGAGATAAAAGGTTACAAACGAGGTGCGGAGCCAAAATAGTAACTGGTATAAAAACCTATGATTCTCAAGCTGAGCCACTTCGTCAAACGTGGTAGAGAAATCGTGGTCCAGAGTTCCATTCCACCATTTTGCTAGAACCTCTCTGTTCTCCTTCACCAGATCACTGAAGTAGATATTTGTAAAACACGGAGCGGCGCTGGCGACGCTGTAGACGGTCGGTCCTGTGCCCACATCCAGCAGAGTTTCCCCGTTAATATCGCCTTTGGATAAGAAATTAACTCAGCTTAAACACCTTTAAAATAGCCCGATCTAAGCCATCATTAATTATGAACGACTGAAGATCATTAGTTTATTAAAGGAGAGAAATGTACTGGATTAACTCTTTCATTATCTTGAAAGAATCGATAGAAATCTGTAGAAATACCTTCCATATATAGGATAACTTTGTTGTGTCCTTACTTTGAGAGTAACAAGGACCTTTACATCTAGTATTAAAAATCTTTTAATTACTGCCAAAGAATCACGTAAAAAGAACAAGAATATAATATTTCAATCAGGAATTATTTTCAATATTCCTTCTCTTTAAAAATATTTCGAAATACATTTGGCTAAATATATAATACAAAATGATTTCCAGCGGAATGTTCGGGGTTGGGTCGCAGTGGCTCTCAGAAAATGTACTCAGACCTCCCATCAACGGAAGGAGGGAGACCAGCAGCAGGTGGCTACAGAGAAAGTGTTTACTACCTCTCTTTTGTTTGAAGGTGGATGGGAATTGAGAGATCGAAAGAAACCGGAGTAAAAGAGTCGATACAGAAGTGTGAGATTATACGATGACGTAAGAGGCCAATAAACCTTTACGGATAACAACAAGGTTCGAGTGAGAGACTTCATATCCGCCTCCATTATTTATGCAAGTACAAAAATTCAAGGAAGCTCATTGTCCTCTGTACAAAGGTAACCCTATATTTGAACAACAGTCCGAATAATTTCTCTTTTGTGAGCCGATATGGAAGCTGTGAGGCTCCATCAATATTCCTTACAGATTTACTGTCCCTTTACTGAACGATGGGGCCAAATCAAAGTCCATTTACTTATTCTGTTAAACGGTTCCTCAGCACCAACATTAAGTTGATGAATCTTTTTCCTATGATGACAATAATTTTTATCAGAGATCGTCAAACATAAAGTGAACTTCACTAACCATAATCTCCTTCAAGAAAGTCTCATTTTTGTCTAAAAGATAATGTGCATTGGATAGGTAATTATTAGAGTAAAAAGAATAAAACGATGGTGAGGTCTGATCTGAGGAAATTCTCCCACGAATAGATGAAAGCTTAGACCGGTCTCTGAAGAAAGAAATCTCATTTATTAAGTGTCAAACAGGGAAGAGCCTCTCTGTACGACAAAAGAGCCCCTGTAGAAATCATAGGAAGAAGAATTTGTGCTTAACATTACATTAACTTTGTACGACCGAAGGATTCCTACCGGCCGTCAAAGATTAAACTGTGAATAATGTACAGGCGACTGTCACTTGATGGAAATTTTCAAGGTTCTTACCGCTAGAGAAAATCTCATGAAGCCATTTAATTACGTCTTTCCTCTCTTCAGACAGTTCCGTGTAGAATTTTCGGAGATAACAGTAGGAGTCAAAGTCTTTTACGTAATCAGTCGTCATTTCTCCCGACAGGAAACTACAACAGTTCGACTGTAAAAATAACCATAGTTAGAATGAACGGGTGATGTTTCTTATGTATTACCTGACCGATCTTCACAGGTGAGTGACATGCTAAAAGGATTTTGGCTATAAGTAAACAAACATTAAAAATTCAGAGCAATTTAACAAATACACAAAAAATACAGTAACTCCTCAAGTGTCCAAATTATTCGGTTGATGAAAATTTTCGAGGATGAGGAAATATGAACAATTTTCAATGAGTCGCTCCAAAAGATGCAGTCCTCGATAAATAATATTTTCGTAGTTTACACTTTAATTAATTATGCTATTTCTTTTTTTATATTATTAAGATAATTAAGCGATCTCCAATTATTACTTGAATATCGCTAGTTTATAATCAATAATCATTCTTCAGATTTCTGTTTCTAAATCTGCTGATTCCAGCAAATATGGTCATCCTCTCCTTCATTAACACCAAATTTTATATTTCTCAGGTAATGTACAAATAGTAAAAATCAAAGTCTAATGTTAGGAGGAAAGTGGGAAATTTGTGAGAAGGATCATGTCGGTTCAAGAGAAATCCAACAGATATTTATAGCAGAACTTTTTAACTTTCAATTGGCTAAACATCTTGATAAACCACAAACTGGGATATGACTGCTGTGGTTTGGGAACACGATTAGATTTAATATTAATCCCAGATATTTCACCAAAACCTGGTAAAATCACTTTAAATAAATTTGAATCTTGCCCGTTATAAACCAGATTTAAGATAATAATTCCTGGCATCTTTGCTGTTATTTGGAAAAAAATTAAATCAATGATCTTAATAACATTCGAAATTCTACTTTAAGAGAAAAACTAATAATGGTCCAGTTAACACTCCATTGAATGAGAAAATATCCGTAGTGTTATACCGATGCTGTTGTTTCTGGTACCTCATGAAACAGGAAAAGTTAGATAGAATAGCACGAAGACAGTGCCGTCTTCAGGATGATGTCTGGTCCGAGGGTTTAGTTGATTTGCAGTCTTTCGCTGAATAGAACAATAGATATTAATACATCGTATATATGCTGGATGGATTTTTAAAATATGCATAAAGTGTTTTTTAAATAAAAGGAAATTGAAATGTTGGATACAAGATATATTATTCAATTAATTAACAATTAATATGCAAATTGAATCGGTTAAAAGAGCAATTGAAATGATTTTGAAAAGCTGTATTAACGAGCACAATCTTACCTTGCATATAATCAGGGTAAAGCTGATGTAGTTGACAGATTTAATAAATATATACGATTATTTGTGAAAATCTTTACGAAGATGTTAATAGTAATTGGATGACCATTATAAGCAAGATTAACAACAATATAACCAATACAATATGAGTTCCTCTGTCCAGAAAGAAGAAAGTAAAACAAGAATGAAAGTAAAGTAGACAGAAAGATAAAAAAACAAGGAAAGAAAAAACAATAAACTCAGACTAAAAGATCATATTTTAAAAAGAATATTTAGTTTTGACTGCAGTTTCACGAAAAATAGACGGATTGTATATTGAAAATCCTAATGATTAATAACGTTGTTCAAGAGTCATATAATGTAAAATCAATAAATGTAGGTAAAATATTAGAAACTAATTAAGAGCGGATTATACAAGAAAGAAACCTTTCCCATTAAAAGTGTTACTGGATCAAAGACGACTGAACTGTACATCAGATGGAGTTACTATCTTATCATCTCCTCCACATAACATCATCAATAGCAAGTGATAAACAAACTATTGTGAAAATAACTGTATGTGTGTGTGTGTGTGTGTGTGTGTGTGTGTGTGTGTGTGTGTGTGTGTGTCATTTCTGATGATTAAAATTGATATCTTATCTATTTGCTTTTAGTTACATAAATTATCGATACAAATTTGCAGGTTTAAATTGTTATTCAATAGGGATATTTCTATTGTCTTTTCTAGTCGCTCGCTATCTAAAGAGAACAGATTATTATTGTAAAATTGGATGAGACTCCTTTTCTTGGGAAACTTGCACTGCATAATGCAGGTTGTAATTTGATATATGTACGTTCAGCTTGTTTCAGACCGGTTTTATAGACTTTATTAGAAACATGTAGATCAAGCAGGCATGAGCAGTCAACAGGTGAATTAAGGTCAAGCCTTCCGAATACCATAAAGTGGCCTTTATGTCGTTACACAGTATTACAGAATGCCCATGTTCATAAGTATCCTGTTACAAATCTTGTAGTATATATTTCATATTCGAAGATTAATATATTTCACTTAAATTCGATGAAAAAATTTTAATTTAATTAATGCAAAAAATGAAGAAATGTTCGAGGAGGCTCTAAATTTGGCTGTCACCCATCTGTTAGATCTATTTATGTCAATCATCCTGAGCAGGTATAGTTAATCCTTGTTTGACACCTATATCATAGATTTTCCCAATTGTATTGTACGTCCGTGTTTGTGTTTTCCTCCCGATTGTATCAACTTTGGTGTCGCTTTCGAACAGACCCCTGCGGGCAGCTGATCAACACTATTTCTTAAAAGTGTAACTATTGTATGGTTTGGTGACGGAGAATTTAGGCGGTGATGGCAAAGTTTCAGTAACGATTAACAAGTTAATAAACCCGAAAGAGAGAGCAGAACTTCCAATGCAAAGATCGGGGAACGTATAGACCTCTACACAGTAATTAGAGTTAAATATGGGAAGAGTAGGGCAGTGGGTCCATTAGATGAACAAACTGCAGGTGTTTTACAGAGGTGAGTGCTCGCTGACCTAACTACCTAGAGTGCTATCGGTACACTCTTTATCCAGGTGCATCTTTCTTCCTACCCCGTCAGGGTAACAATGTGTGATAGTTACATGGTATGTTGGTGATAAAAATAGAATAAATATAAAGAAAACAGGTGAGAACACACTGCCTTCAGAGGGTTAAATAAGGCAGAAAATGATTAACATATTTAGTGCAAACTACCAACAGGTCGGCTTTCGAGGCTGGAGAAAACCAGACATCAATTCCGAATTATTAAGAGTTTGATGTTTTCTTTGCTCTCCCGATAGACTTTGGTACAAAATCTGATTGACTGATTTAATAAAGGCTGAACCTTGAATATAATAATAATTATTATACTATAAACACAAAATAGTCAGAAGAAAAACACGATGCAATAACCTTCTGGAACTATGACTTACCGGTTCCTCTTCACTTAGTTTCACACGAAGTTCCCGCTCTCTGGCGGATGAAGCTGGAAGCACAATTTCTGACAGTCCGCATTTAATACACCTTTCCCAGTTGGGGAAAAGGGGGCGGGCTAAAGTAATAAGGAGAGTTTCTTTAACCAATCGGACACCAGACGAACGTCAGCTGACCGGCCGTTCAACGATGATAAACGGACTCAACTGTCGTCCTGCTATTTCACTTCAGTTCTCCTGTCTCTGTCAGTATTTTAGGCGAGACTCTCTACTTCACCGATCTTTATGCTTTGTTTTCTCTTCTTTGTCAGATTCTGTTTGTTGTTGATCACGAGAGCCGTTTGTATTCTTTGCTCCCACAGAATGAGAATTAGTCGTAATCCTATGTCAGTAATTAGCGAGCAGCTGTATTCTGTACACAGTATAACCCACCGTCAGTGTATCCAGGTCCGGATACACTACCTACAGAAATGTGGGCGATGATTCCAGTTAAATATTCTAGGCTGATTTAACTCTCGTCCTTTTAAAATGATTATTGATGATGAAGCAGGGAAGTTTTATTATTTATAAAGTTATCTCCAATAATTTACGTTAGTACTCATGTTTACTCACCAAGCTGTACTCGTTGATGGAATTTTCCAAACGTCGCACCTCAGAGACCCTCTCATTAACTTTTGTCTTGGAGATAACTCAAAGATGCTGTACTACATAACAGTTCGATGTCCACTCGTACTAAAATATCATCGTTTTGTCTGAAGAGCATCAACTACGTCGATATGACATTAATCTTAGTATTTTTTCTATATTTTGCTAAGATCTTGTAATTTAAGATTTGATTTTTTTACCAAAATATTTACTGGAATTATCCGATGGTAATGTCGGTGCTCTGAGAGGGAGATCTAGAAGTCTTTGAGAATTAGTATGACGGTAGGCACGTGCCGTTAGTCGCCACGTCTGCACTCATCCTCAAGATTGTTTTTCTACACTCAAAAGGAAAAATATATAAGACAATGGGAAGGGCCAGTTTAGGTGTCAACTTGAGAGATTGGTGGAACAATCGAAACTATTTCTATAGAAGGACCAACATAAATTCAAAGGAAAGACAAATCACCGCTAAGCTGCATACTTTAATATTGAGTTGAGTCTTGAGTTATTTACGATTGATGCCTGGAACTGAGTTTAGAAATAATTAACGTAGACATGGTACCGACTGTGTTCATCCAGCTGTCAGATTTGTATTTGGAATTGTCATGGTTTTCTATTCCATTTTGCATGAAAGACAAGATATCTGAATTCTAGTTAAAATATTACATTTCTCGAAAACATCACATTCTACTGTGCCAACAGGGAACTATGAGAACCGCTGCCATTTGTCTTCAGTGGATGAACTGTCTGCTACATCACTCATTAAAAAATATCGTGGAGGAAAAATCCAAACATTCCTCGCATTTGCAGGCCATCAGCCGGTTGTAAATCTACTATCGTCGTTCTCGCCTCGACGAGATTCTCTACAGCTCCGTTATTTCCTGTTGTTAAAAATGGATGAATTAAATGTTATTTATTACAGTTTCCGAGGATACCCTCGAGTGACCGGCAGAAATCAGCTGAAAGGTAAATTGTTCTCTTGGAATTTTTTAAACTCTCCCCTGGGGCCGTCGATCAGCCACAGCTCGGCGCCGTCCGTCGTCGGTGGCTCCCAGTCTTTCTACTGTTCGTTTGTGTTGTGCAGAAGTCGGATTCGTTTACCTGTCTCTCTGGACGAAAGAACAGATGGAGCTCCGCGGATGTCCTTTCTCGAGCTAAAAGATGCTTTCTGAGAGACAGGAGAGATTAAGGATTGAAGTGAAGGTGGCATCACTGAATATCCAGATGAGCGAGCGGTGAAACATCCGGTTCCGATCTCCAGGATCCCGTATACAGGACCCTGTTTTCTGCAGGGATTTGCCATCATCTGTTCTTATTTTCCTTTCTTGTTTAACAGCGAAGTTATAAAAATAGGGAAATATGAGGAGCAGTCGAGTAACAAACCACCTACCGATCGGACGAGAGAGTTTGATACGATCTTTCTGTTACCTGATTTGTCCGTTTGGATAAATCATCATCCGCCTGGGTTCGATCCCATCAGACAGAATCCGACTGCTGAAGCTGTTTGTCTGTCGTCGGGTTTTGTTGGCTGAACTGCGGAATCTATAACCACCTAATAAATAACTAGAAGAAATTCAGGTCGATATCGAGACAACAGAGAAGAATGTTCCGAGTCTGGAAACCTCAGGTAGGAGCTTCCCTTCTTCCCTTCCACCGTATTAAAGACGAACGTTCACGGAAAGGTCACCCAGACCGACTGGATTAGACGGGGATCTCAACTACTGGTATCCAGCCCCTTCACAGTGTATTTCGGCGGATCACCACCACAAGTAAACTCCATCCTCTCCAAGACTAAGAAAGAATCGATATCCATCTCACAAACGGCTCTCATAGGAACAACAGGAAACTATTTAGATAGAATCCTTTTTATTTCTCTCAAACACAATTAGATATTTTCCAATTTCAAACTGTAAAACCAAAACCAGTTTTATTTAATTTCCATATAAAGTTGATATTTTAAAGTACAATTGGTTCACATATAATTCTATAATTTGCCTGTCATCAGCCAATGTTACAATTGGAGCCAATTTAGGTTTTCCTGACCCCAGCAACAACAAAGAAGCCGGACGAATCACCATCATCTGAGGGCTGACGAACCCTTTCCTTCCAGATTTTCAGCTCTATTCCGGATTCCTGCCAGGCTTTTCGCATGTCATCCACCAGAAGATAAGCCGTCTGGAAAACCGTTTCACCAAATTGGTAGCGCATTTCTTGATAGAAGTCCATAGCAACAACCCAGCCGCCAAGTTTCACAAGGGAGACAACTCTTCGCACAATTCTCCGGTAGTCGTCGATGTCGGAAGCCGCAGATTCAAGACAATATATCGTAACAATAGCATCGACCGGTTTGAGAACGGAAGGGGCCAAGGGTTGGTCCTGTCTGACGTCACAGTATAGAACGGCTCTCACCTTCTGTCGTATCTCTTCATCCATCTGGCTTCTCGTCCTTCTGTAATATACACAGACAGATATACTGAACTTTTCACATAAATAAAATAATAATATTAAAGTAATCTGTCGTATTAAAGGTAAACAAGCAGCCGCATGTGTAAGATTGGTACGAAAACGAAATATATATGTGAACACTTTGACTAAAACCGTTAGTGATTAATAAGTCATTTGGTAAACACACCTGAGAGCCCGCGGAGACGTCAGAGGTGATAGCAGATACACTGCTTCCATAACGATCAGTTCACTAAATAGGAAACAAAAAACCAACCTATGATTCTCCAGTTGAGCCACTTCGTCAAACGAGGTAGAGAAATCGTGGTCCAGAGTTCCATTCCACCATTTTGCCAGAACCTCTCTGTTCCCCTTCACCAGGTCGCTGAAGTAGATGTCTGTAAAACACGGAGCGGCGCTGACGGCGCTGTAGACGGTCGGTCCTGTGCCCACATCCAGCAGAGTTCTTCCCCTAATATCTCCTGGAAGGTAACAAAAGTTAATAAAGTTGAAAAATTCTTTAAATTTTCCAAATCAAATAGAAGTTTCCTTTTTCAATTTAATGATATGATTCTAAATTTAACCATTATTAGCTGAATGATGAAGAAGCTTTAAGAGTTTTGATTGATTTCCTGTAGAAAACTTCAGAGAGACGTCCATATGTAGAGTAACATTATTTCAATATTATTCTTGCTGTAATAGAAAAACCATCACACCCAGTATATTTGAAAGTCAAAATCACCTCAATCAATAATGAGAAAGCAGCATTAATTGTATATTAAAATTTGAATTGTTCTCTGTATCATCTTTCTGCTTCTCATATTTTCAAATGAATGAGACATGAATTACCAAACACAAATTACCTCCTGCTAAGTTCCCCTTTACTAGGAGGTGTCTGTATATCGGAGGAGACCAGGTAATTGCACTCAAATCTTCCAACTACGGATACAGAGCCAGCTGTGGAAAATGGCTAAGCGGAATCTCTTTATTATACACTACTTTTCAACTGGAAGACAGAGGGCAAGGAATAATTCATCATAGTCAGTCTGCGCGAAATAAATCCATGCTGTGGAAGGTCGCCATAAAGACTAGGTAATGGATGGGATTCGACCACGAGTTCTTAGCTACAGCGGTGTTTGATTTTTAAAATTTAATCAAATGATGATATTAATTTTTATCCATTCACCCTCATTAATAAGATTAACCGCTAATCATGGATAATCTACACAAATGACACCTTAAATAGGTTTTCACATTTAGATAAAGTAAAGAAGTTATGTTTCACAGTTAAGAATTGTCGACATTTACTAACTTCAGTCTCTTTGACTGAAGAGCATCTAATCAGCTGCAACGATGTCATTTTTAAATTTAATTTTTAAAATAATTTACTTGATACATCACAGGAATCTCAATTTTCTTTTATTAATGATAATGGTAATATGAATTTGAATTTAAGCAGATCACTGCTGTATTTATTTTGATTCCTCCATAAATGATCTGGAGTCAGGTTTATTATGATCCTGGAGACAGTTGGAATAGCAAGGAACCACAACAAACATCCAGACTGTGGAAACTACAGGTGACCATTTTATTATCACAGAGAAATGTTGAGGAAAAAATCTGGTGATTCACGTAACTTTTAATTTCTTGTGCCAAATGATTTCTGCTGTAAATGATAAGGTCAACTGTTTGTGATGTACCGGCCAGTGACAGTTAGTGGGGAAAAGCACAAAAATCTTACCGCTAGAGAATATCTCATGAAGCCATTTTAGAGCAGTTTTGCATTGGTCAACCAGGTGGGTGTGGAAGGTTTGGAGATAAGAGTAGGAGTCAAAGTCTTTCTCGTAATCAGTCGACATTTCTGTGGCTATGGAAAACAAGTGGAGTTCTACTGATAAGTAAACAGAATCATCATGAATAAGCAGTCTGTTTTATTTATACCACGACAGATATTTCAAGGCACTAAAAGACGTTCTTAAAAATTATTTCCTGATTCCCAAATGTACCTATCAAACCTACAGCAACCATAGAAAATTCTTTTGTATCATTTGTTTCTGATAACGAAATTGTCCATAGCGACGCAGTGTGAATAAATTCTGAGGATACAAACAAACAGATGCCTGTAACCATGAAGAGCAGCTTTGATAAAATTTGTATTCTCAAAAACTATTGTTTCATATTATTAAGTTAATTAAGCAGGTTTGTATAATCGCCATTGTTGGAAGATGTAGGCAGTTAGAGGACCTTAGATATAGTGGCGTATTATATGTATTTCTCAGTATGAAATGGATCCTTTTCCATACAGGAGATCATTTACACTGAATTTGTGTTTTCGTTTTTTATGTTGTCCATCTCACTGTAGTTCATCGACCTCCTTCCCTGTCAATGTTGACCATTTATTCGCTGCGATGGTCATAAAGCGAGATCCCGGATTGAGGTCAATAGATACCTCTTAATTACTCTTGTGCTGTAACATCGTCACCAATTTTTGTCGTGGCCTTGACTTTCTGAGCAGCACAGGGATGAAACAACATAAGCCAATGGTGACATGATATGCTCAGATGTGTGATAGGCCAGACTTTTATATTTTGATAATCCAATTCATGAAATAATAATCGTTGAGTGTTTTGTTGTCTATAAATTCAATGTCTACTTTTAAAACAGGAAGTAAATAATAACAATCCTCCAGATAGCACCTTACACAATATTCTTATCACTTAAAGTCTCACCTCATAAACAAATGGAATTCTAATGATTTCATAGTGTTCATCATCTCGAGCTTCGTTAGGAAGAACTGGACTGATGGTTGGTTCCATGTTTATCTTTTATGATTTTACTTACGTTATTCTAATGTAGAACCTATAGAATTATGTGTAAACCCTAGCCATTGTGGCTGATTCCTCTACAAATTCTGTTTCTGCAGCTTGGTGCAAATTGCATTGTTCAGGAATACAACGACCCCCATCTGTCGGACCTGTATTCGTCCATGATTGCTTTAGACAATGCGAATGCAACTTCAATCTAGTGCCAGCTGAATCATGTGATCTCCTTACCATCGATCGCCGGCGAGTTGATCTTCCAACAACGACAAAAACCTCGTACGTAGCTGGCTTTTAGGGAATATGCAAGAATGGGATGAAATAATACGAGATGTTTTTTTAAAATATTCATAAGATAGAGGCTATGTAATAGAGCTGCCATATCTTTCAAAGATGTTGACCATAACTTTTATTAAAACCAGTGTTTTACTTTTGTTTAGCCGGTTTGCAACACCTCCTATATATGCTACAGTTCACAACCATATTTTACCATGGTCTATGTAAACTGGCGAAAGTCTCGTAATTCACTTTCAGTCTTGGACCAGTTGTTTTCTTGCAGGATGATGAGTCTTAGATTCAAAATCGCTTTCATTTCGAATCAAAAGTTGATTCTTCAGTTAACAAAGAAATCTTCCTGGTGTTTCTCGCTTATTCAGATATATTCATTTATTGATATAATTTTAGAATTATATATTACAAATCTATTTTCTCACATTCTAAACTGAATTTCAGTTTTAAAAAACGATTCCACTCGAATTGTCAGCAAATAAGTCGACTTTGAAACCAATAGGTAATCTCAGACAATGCTTGTGCATTTTGAATTTAAATTGTGTGAATAACTTTTCACAATTTTTAATTACCAACCCCTCATCCAAGATTTTGCATTTATTAGAAAAAAATATTTTTAAAAAGAAAACCAAATTAATCGAAATAACGAACATTTTTAATAATTTTCACCCACTAATCCAGTGTGTATCATGATCTACTAAGTTTCTTATTTCATTACGTTTACTGGGAATAGTATCTCTCTTAAATGTCTCAGTCTTCTATCATATTTTCCTATATCGATGCCTCATAATGGAATTTACATTTAATAATTTTAAAATAGCATCAATTATTGAGGTATTTTAAATTTAATTGGCGAATTAGTAAATATCTGATCTTGATTTTTTGTCTGTCATATTTTATCGGTAATATTTTCTGTCCCACCTGTATAACTCTCGCACCCTTTTACATATAAACCATAACCGATATCAGGATGCAAACCTTTATCCTTGGGTTTTGTTCAGCAGCGGGAGCCAGTCCCAGAAATCGACTATTTATTGCCCCAGTGGAGTGTGTACATACAACAACAACACAACAACAACAACAACAAAATTACGGATTGGATACAAGATTTGGTATTTTATCGTCTACAGGCTTCCGTCAGGAAAATGGAAAAAGGGGCAACACGAGTTCTCTCCCTTGTTTCCACTGTAGGATTAATGCGGTGAGCATTTTCAGTAGAAATATCCCAGAACTGGCCGACAACTAAGACAACTTTATATGCAGGACTCAATAATGAAATAGTTTCGCTCCAAACCTGAATCCAGCCGGAATTTACTGAATGGATTTCCCACTTTTCATGTCTGTCCATGATTCTTTCTCATTCCTAATCCAACGAAAATGTAACCTTAAACCCAGGTAGACGGGATCTGTCCTGACGTAGATCGGTGATAACTGAGTCGCACCTGCTGCTGTTCGGACGGCTTTCCTCCTCTCTTAGACGGGCCGCCCTCCCATCCGTACCCTCAGTCTTCTGGACAGTGGCGCCCCACCCCATGACAGCTACAATGACGTCATGTAGACCACCTAATGTTCTGTCTGGCGTAGGACTATCGCAATCTATGCTTCAGCGTGACCTTAATGGTCTCCAGAAGGTTTGCTGCTTGATAGGTAAATTGTCTATTTGTATGATTTTATTGAGATTTTCTGTTGTTTTTTCTTTATCTCAGTCTATTAGAACAAAGCAGCACCAAGACACCTGAGCGAGTTCACCACCCACAAAGGAGGAATCCAGCCCGGTCCGTCTCCAATGACAGGTGACATCAGGCACCCGCTCCACGACTCTGTGGTCGTTCGTCTCAGTATGAACGTAGCCACAGGGTAAGTATCACATGTTTAGTGTCATCAGAAATCTTCTGTAGGTTCTGACTTTCTCAGGCGTTTAATCCAGAATAAAATAAATAGGATCTTACTGTTATTAATGCCTATGACGGGCACACATACAAAAACTCGTATACACACACACACAACACACAACACACACACCACACTCACACCCATGCACACACACAAACACACACACTCACACACAAACACACACACGCACACGCACACACACACTGACATACATGCACAAATACAAATACATACACTCAAACAAACACAAAACACACATAGAAGCACACACACTCACACACAAACTCACACACACACACTCACTCACACAGACACAAACACAAGCACACAGTCAAATTCAAACACACAAAACACACACTCACACACACTCATACCCATGCACACACACAAAAAACACACACACTCACACAATGCACACACTCACACGCACACACACACACTCACACGCACACACAAAACACACACTCGCACACATGCACACTCACTCACACACCACACTCACACACATGCACACACACAATCCACACAAAACACGCACACACACGCACACACAAAACACACACACAGACAAAAACACAAACACACAGTAAAATACAAACACACTCAAACAGAGACAAACACAAACACACAGTCAAATACAAACACACAAACACACACACTCACACACATGCACACACTCACACGCACACACTCTCACACATGCACACACAAAACACACACACACTCACACATGCACACACAAAACACACTAACACACTCACTCACACACAAACAAACACACAAATACACACATTCACACAGACACAAACACAAACACAGTCAAATACAAAAACACAAACACACACACTCACACCCATGCACACACAAAAAAACACAAACACTCACACACAAACACACAAACACACGCACTCATACACATGCACACACTCACACACCTGAACACACAAAACACACACTCACACACATGCACACACATTCATACACACACTCACAACGCACACACTCACACACACACTCTCACACATGCACACACAAAACACGCACACACTCACACACATTCACACACACTCACACGCACACACACTCACACACATTCACACATGAACACAAACACACACACACACACTCACACACATGACACACACACACACACACACTCACACACACGCACGCACACATGCACAGCTGCAGTTGTTACACTTAAACAACACGAAGACGGAAAAGAAGAAATCGCACGCGAGTCGTTCACCCACGAACTCTCACGGTCTCATTCTCACCAGATCTCGGTCACCTGCTTTGTTCACAACATCTGCGCTCTCCGGCTGCTGTAGCTGGACGGTTGATGTTCAATAGTTCGTAATTCACGCAGATTTCTCATAAGAAGAGAACAGGAATGAAGACATGAGAGGTTATTTCTTCAGGTTTCAGAGACTTGAGACCAGCAACAAACGACCAGCGACTATCCTATTTAAGCAGGGTGGCCCCTGTTCTTGCTGTGCCCAGACGTGCCTGGTACCCGTCCTTCCCCTCTCCTCGAGAAAGAAAGGTCACAGCCGCAGACAGCAGAAGATTATGTTCGATAAACAATAAATCCAGGTACTTGAGCGGAACTGATCATTACAAAAGTCAGCAGAAATTCATGTTTGCTGAAGCCATCAGTCCAGCGAGTCATATTTACCTAAGGATAGTCCAGTAATCTGTTTAAATATTTGTAAAAATACAAAAATAAAATAACTGAATCTAGACTTTCTTAGATATTAATAGTTCTTGAAAATGGATGGTGTCCTTTACTTTGTTTCCCTTCCTTCTGTAAGATGCTGTAACTTGATAAGATCGTAACAGATTTCCTTCTTCACTGTGGTCGACCAAGAAAAGTAATTAACAACAGTGATGGACAAATTTCTCCTGATCCCGTTGAGCAGTTCAAGCTGAATACGTCATGTCTGCCTACACTCGCGCGTACACACACACACACACACGTACGTGTACACACAACCACACACACGCACTCGCGCGCACACAAACACACAACTCGTACACACACAAACACAGAGAGAGACACACACTACACACAGAACACACACACTCACACACGCACACACACACTCACACACACACTAACACACTCACTCACACACAAACAACACACAAATACACACATTCACACAGACACACAAAACAAACCAGTCAAATACAAAACACAAACACACACACTCACACCCATGCACACCACAAAACACACAAACACTCACACACAAACACACAAACACACGCACTCATACACATGCACACACTCACACACACTGAACACACAAAACACACACTCACACACATGCAACACACACACACACTCTCACACATGCACACACAAAACAACGCACACACTCACACACATTCACACACACACTCACACTCCCGACACACTCACACACTCACACACATTCACACACACACTCACACACACGCACGCACACATGCACAGCTGCAGTTGTTACACTTAACAACACGAAGACGGAAAAGAAGAAATCGCACGCGAGTCGTTTCACCCACGAACTCTCACGGTCTCATTCTCACCAGATCTCGGTCACCTGCTTTGTTCACAACATCTGCACTCTCCGGCTGCTGTAGCTGGACGGTTGATGTTCAATAGTTCGTAATTCACGCAGATTTCTCACAAGAAGAGAACAGGAATGAAGACATGAGAGGTTATTTCTTCAGGTTTCAGAGACTTGAGACCAGCAACAAACGACCAGCGACTATCCTATTTAAGCAGGGTGGCCCCTTGTTCTTGCTGTGCCCAGACGTGCCTGGTACCCGTCCTTCCCCTCTCCTCGAGAATGAAAGGTCACAGCCGCAGACAGCAGAAGATTATGTTCGATAAACAATAAATCCAGGTACTTGAGCGGAACTGATCATTACAAAAGTCAGCAGAAATTCATGTTTGCTGAAGCCATCAGTCCAGCGAGTCATTTTACCTAAGGATAGTCCAGTAACTGTTTAAAATATTTGTAAAAATACAAAATAAAATAACTGAATCTAGACTTTCTTAGATATTAATAGTTCTTGAAAATGGATGGTTTTCTTTACTTTTGTTTCCCTTCCTTCTGTAAGATGCTGTAACTTGATAAGATCGTAACAGATTTCCTTCTTCACTGTGGTCGACCAAGAAAAGTAATTAACAACAGTGATGGACAAATTTCTCCTGATCCCGTTGAGCAGTTCATTTCAAGCTGAATACGTCATGTCTGCCTACACTCGCGCGTACACACACACACACACACGTACGTGTACACACACCACACACACGCACTCGCGCGCACACAAACACACAACTCGTACACACACAAACACAGAGAAGACACACACTACACACAGAAACACACACACTCACACACGCACACACACACTCACACACACACTCACACAGAAAAAACACAAACACAGTCAAATACAAACACACACTCACACACTCGCACACAGTCAAACGCACACACACTTACACACACACGCACACACTCACACACGCGCACACTCTCATACACTCGCACAGTCAAACGCACATGCACTTACAACACACGCACACACACACGCACACACACACTCACACGTACACACACACGCACACACACACGCACACACGCACACACACACGCAACACTCTCATACACTCGCACAGTCAAACGCACATGCACTTGCACACACACTCTCACACCCTCACTCACACTCACTCACACGCACACTCAGACACACACGTACACTCACACACACACTCACACGCACACAAACAAACATGTATCTTACTTTGATCTTTAGAAAACTACAGTTTTAAAATTCTCAGGGGAATTAAACGCATAGCCATTGTATTGACTTCACACGACGATCTATGAAATGACAGTAAACGTTGTTAGTTTAAGTCCTCGATTCATTTATGTAGCCATTCATGCTTTCATCAGTTTGAGAAACAGAATAATTAACACAGTAACGTACATATTACAGTTTTAACACGCAGATAGCCGAAAGATGTCGTATATTATATATTCGTCTCCAGAGATCAACAATAAGGTAGGTATGATATTTCAAACCCTCTAATCATCTACCGTGACGTCATCATTACAGTTATTCTTTCTCTTTGATGTAGACGTTTTCTGTCCGAGGACAAAATGCGACCTTCATATTAGAACCAACGCAACACTACTAATTTTAACTCTCCTTTTACTTCCTTCTACCCAGCCAGTTTTATAGGAAGATAACAAAGTAATAACTAAATGTCTCGAAGATAGACTTCTAGATTTTTATATTTTTGAAAACCAGACAAATTAGTGACAAATGAAAAAGAACAAACGAATGCGTTCAGCATTTATATGTTTTTAGGAGAAAAGATGTTTTTTTCCTTACTCTTTTTGCTGAAGAATTCCGTTAATAATGAAACTGCCATCAAATTAACAAAAGACAGATATTATGATATAATTGTTATGAAGAGAGCATCTCAGACTCCTGTGCATCATCTACAACAGGGGTCACCAAACTACGGTCCGCGGGCCGGATCAGGCCCGCGACGTCAGTTCATCAGGCCCGCCGACGGTACTTGCATTTGCGTGATAAAACAGATGGAACACGAGATGTTGTGAAATAAAATTTTTTAAATTTTTTCATGGATAATTGACACATCATGGGCAAGAAGGTTGAGAAAAATTCCCCGGTCAAGTTGTTAATCGAGCTGGTCTCTGGGCTGTTTTCTTCACCCTTTATTATGGCTACTAAGAAAAGAAAAGTGGACGCCGAGTGTCGCGTTTTCAATGAAGAATGGAGAGTAAAGTGCTTCTTTGTGGAAACAAAGGACCAGAAAGCTAGTTGCATGGTATGCAGCGAAAGTGTTGCCCTTTTGAAAGAGTACAATCTTCGGCGTCACCATGAAACAAAACATCTATCAACATATTCAAAGTTTTCTGGAAAGTTACGCTCTGAGAAATATGGGTCCATGAAACGTGGTTTAGAAACTCAAAGAAATCTCTTCATGAGAAAGTTTGCTGAAAATGAATCTGTCACTCGTACAAGTTACAAAATAGTGCATAAGTTGCAGAGCGAGGAAAACTGTTTACTGATGGCAACTTCATCAAAGAGTGTATGATGGAAGCAGCAAATGACTTGTGTCCTGAGAAAGCCGATTTGTTTGGAAGTATCAGCCTTTCGGCAAGTTCAGTTGTGCGGAGAACAGAAGAACTTGGAGAGAACATAGTGCTACAGATACGCGAGAAAGCTAGGAACTTGTTGTGGTATTCTCTGGGCGCTGGATGAGTCTACTGATCTCTCGAGTACGTCACAACTTCTTGTGTTCATTCGTGGTGTCAATTTGGACTTTCAGATAACGGAAGAGTTGGCATCCGTTTGCTGCATGCATGGAACAACAACTGGAAAAGACATTTTCATGGAAGTGCAGAAAACTTTGCAAGACTATAACCTTCAGTGGAATCAGCTTCGAGGTGTTACAGTTGATGGAGAAAAAAACATGGCTGGAGTGAGGAAGGGTCTGGTCGGGCAGATCAGGACTCAGTTGGACGATATGCAAATTCCGGGCGCTCTGTTCATACACTGCATCATACATCAGCAAGCACTCTGTGGGAAAAGACTTGGATATTTCTTGTGTATGAACCAGTCGTTTCGTTTCTGCTGTGAACTTCATTCGGCGACATGCACTCAATCACCGTCAATTCCAGGCTTTTCTTGAAGAAATTGATTCTGATTTCTGTGACTTGCCTTATCACACAGCAGTGAGGTGGCTCAGCTGCGGTAAAGTCCTGTTTCGTTTTTACAGGCTCCGAAACGAAATAGATGTTTTTCTCACTGAAAAAGATAGAGCTGATCCACAGCTGTCAGATCCTACCTGGCTGTCAAAGTTGTCATTTTTGGTCGACATTACATCCCACATGAATGAACTGAACTTGAAACTTCAGGGAAAGGACAACCTCGTCTGTGATCTCTACAGAATCACCAAAGGATTTTGAAGAGAAAGCTGTCATTGTTTTGAAGCACAACTGAAGGAAAACTTCTCAACTTCTCTCAATTTCACTGTTTCAAGAGTTTA
>JACATO010000752.1:0-26943 GCA_018389105.1 Nautilus pompilius | reverse complement strand
ATTCAATCTTCAAAACCGAAAGATAGATATAGTTTAAACTAAGGAAGATTACACGCTTTTTAATGTCCTGAATTTAGTCAAATGTGGAGAACCTTTTATTGACAGATATAAATGTGGAACATCGCAGTTACTAAGGGGGAGAGGGGGTAGGGCAGGGGGGGATGGGAAGGGGGTACAAAACAGGGGGGAAATATATCTAGCTTTTCGGTTTTTTGAAGATTGAATAAATATTGTAAATTTTAGAAATAGATTTATAAAGAGTTGATCAGTTAACGCTTCTTTTACTTTCAGCTTAAGTTATAGATCCAGATAATAACAAACGATGAGGAACCGTCCTTTATAAACTGTGTTGTCTCTTTTTCAGCTACACACTTTCAAATTCTGCATAAACCTATAAGGGGTTTTTTAAAATTTGCTCAAATTCTTTAATTCTATTTATGATTATATTTTTTTTTAGAATCTACGTAAAACCGGTGTCATGCTGCTGCTTCCTTTTATGTTTTAGATGTTCGATTGTTTCTCTGTAATTCAAGGTATAATTCACGCATAGAATATTTGAATTTATTTCACTTATTTGCGGTATAATTAATCTATACAATTTTTAATCCGTGTAAAGTGGGTTTGATCATCCTGTCTGATAAGCAAAAGACTACATGTTTTCTTGCCTTATATTAGCGGGATGACTATGTTATTATCTTTATCATCAACGTAGGGATTAACTGAGATGTTGTTGTTTCCATCAAACACAGATTTTGCTTACTGCGACAGGAGAATAATATGTGGATTATATACTTATGCTAAATTGTATTAGATTTCTTTTTGTGATGATTTTGGAGGTTATTAAGGATATTTTGAAAATATATGTTAACAAAATTGAAACATTTATTTTTAAGTATGTTTTTTTCCAAAAGTTCTAAGCATTTAAATTAACCCGAAGTCCCTTTGTAAATATTCCAACTTATTGATAGTTCTATTAAATCGTTTTTCCATGCTTAAATGTTACTCTACTAAAATAATTATGTCAGTTTGCTAAATTTGCCTAAAATTGATGTCAACATTTTATTTAGATTTAGAATATATTCAATATTTTAATCAGCCGGTAGCTGGGAAAGTAGGATGTCTTCTGAAAAGAGGAAAGTTTAAGAAGTTGTAATTTGATTGATGCGGCAGGAGCTTGGCGCAGACAGATCTTATAGCAGGATATAAAACATTATGTCGATTAATGTATCTGAATTTCATAGGCAGGGATATCACGGTGATTATCCCTTAGGTTATGAGTTTACGGTTTTTTCATGAGTGATTTTAGATTTAAGGTGTGAAACGGAAGCCCAACAAATATAGCAAAATTATGTCAGCGCCCATTCTCTAATTAAAACTTAATAGATATAGCGGTGTCAGTCGCAGAAGCATCCATTCATTTCTACCCTACCTTTGCTATCTGTAACATGTATGGGATATTAGCCACATCAAAGGCGCATTAGTGAGTTTTTTTTTTTTTTTTTTTGACAGTCAGGCATTAACAGTTTCCAAAATACTAGCTTCGATATAAGTTTTCCAGGTAAGAAAGGTGTGAGAAAGCATCAGGACAACCCAAGACTGGAGGTGGTAGTGAAGGTGGATATAGATTCAGGTCTGACTGCTCTTTTCAGAGCTAAACTCTGCAGCTGAGTAGATGTTTCTAACCAGAAAATAAAAAGCAAACTATCAGCTGGCGATTGAAGACGTGCGATGTCGCTTAGGTATTAAACAAATCTCTCACGTTGTTTTGAAAAGAGCTTAGTGGCCTACAGTACCATCCCACCGAAGGATGATGTCACTGGATCTCAGAGTGCCTTCTTGGTACAGTGGAAGGTGATGTCTTGCGACTGTTGGTATTTCAGCCAGAATTAAAATGCCTTTCCACCATGCAAAAATGAATAGCAAACCACGATAATATCAACTATGTATCTGGTCGTTCGGTGGAGACAAATGGAATAAGGGCTTTGTTAATTTTTCTTTTCAAACACAGATGCAGTTTCCAACTGTAAATTACTAAAACCTGGGCTTTTTGGATAAGAGTAACCGCCTCCTTTATTTCTGGGAGATGCCGAACAATTTCACCGACCAGTCTTTTCAAATTGCACCGTTTCTCTGGATGGAAATAGATTTTTTTTTGTTTGTTCTACTGATCCCGTATATCGAAGTCGTTGGATTATACCTGGGCTTAGCTGCGTTGTCTTTGCGAATTCAGCGAGTGAATTTTGACGCTGACTGCAGGAGTAGCGACTAAAGGCAGGTTCCTGCAGTGATGCTGGTTTTCAATGCAATCTGGATCCCTTTTCCAGAGAGCTGACACTACTCAGGAAAACTCGAGATAACTTTCTTGGAAAAACATCAAGAGAAATTTCGAGTTCCTTGGAAATTTTCCTTCTGTATGTTCGCACTCTCTTCTATAACCAATCTTAGGTAAAAGAAGAGATATCGTGGGATTCGCCAGTTTCCGGCATGTTGACAGTGCAGTCTTGACATCTGTTTACGTAGATGTCCATATACCTGACTGCACGTGTACTATATAACTTTCGGTGAAAGACAGTCAACTTTAAGAGAAGACGGATAAGTGTAGAAATGGAAATAATAATTTTAAATTCTATTCCCTTTGATAAAAACAGAAATGCGATTTTTAAATGTAGTTGGAAAGAGTATTAAAGAAGGTCCTGATGTCAACTTTGTTGACGCTTTTCAGACAAAACAATAATACATTAGTAAATGTCATCAGCAGGTAAATATGTAACACAACATCTCCAGGTAATCGCCAAATCAAAACCCAATTAAGGAGCCATTAATGCGCTTTACTTGGATAATTGCCTCGAGTTTTCGTACATATGATTTCGCGATGAAAAAAGAAGTAGCTAACATAAAAATTAGACAGATTAAGCTTCCTATTTTTTCCTTCTTTCATCAGAGTAAATCATTCAAAAAGGGGCGCGTGTTTACCCAACCAAGGGATTTATAACTGGAAGCATTAGTCCCATGTTAATAGGTAGTTCTCCGTACCTTCCTGCAATGAAAGGGTGGTTGATGCTGGGAACGGGATACAATTCTTCGGTAAAGTATTGACATAGGTTTAAGACGAATTTCCTTCTTCGAGGGAGCCAAGAGGGAGAAGAAGAAAGTACTTTAGTAATTAACAACAAACAGTATCTAACAAAAGAAGAGAAAACAAAGACTGAAAACTTCGTCAGAGGGACACATTTGCCGAAAAGTTCTGAAAATTCTGTGTGGACCGAAGTAAAATGCCGGGAGGAGAGGAGCCTCGCTCTCATCGTTGGACCACCGCTCGTCGGATGTCCGACTGGCTGAAGGAGAGCGTCACTAGTTAACCCCTTCCATACCTTCCGCTCTGCGAAATTTGCATAAAATGGAGATTGTCGAAAATCGCGCTTCCATCCACATCAGAGGAATTAGGCGAATTTGGTGATAAAACCACGTGATCGTCAACTGCTAAATCTTCGTTCAAGGAATTGTTTTGTGTGTTAATAGTACAACCGGCATCTGTGTTTTGTAAGTTAATATCTTATTAATTAAGTGAGTAAGAACTTTACACCAAAGTTCATAGTGAAAATATCAACAACATCAAGCTGTTGGTAACGTCGTGTATATCTTTGTTCATCCCAGGCTCGGATGGATCGGTTGGTTGTCCGCTCTAAATCTGTCAAGTATTTTCTGCTTCTTTAAAATTTCTGGATCTCTAGTCGCGATGTGGCGCCATCGTACGTAGTATGCACTTGTGGAGGCATTGTCACTCAACTGAGTAGGGCGAAGGACACGAAAGGGAACTAGTGTACCGTCCGTCAGCCGACTGGGTATAGAGGACACTACGTCATTCCTTTTGTAGAACAACTGCAGTTTGTTTATCTTGCAGCCCTCCTGCTTCACCCCCCATGGCCGTCTATACGAACCCCTGATGCCTGCTCGAGGTCATCTGCGCTCTCCAACGGATTTATTTACTTGCTAATTAATGACTTCCTCTTTCTCGACATCGTCTCAAATTTTCAGTCGACCTCGAAAACCTAAAACCACTTTTTCATCAACATATAAAGCCAACTCTGCTCTACCTTAATTCGAAAGCTCCAGGCCATCCAGAGGAAGATGTTATTTATCAGTCACATCCTCCCCACTGGTCTGTCTTGCCCACCATACTCCGAGCAAACAGGACAACATCGAAATGTAAGGATAAACCCGGAAATACACATACACCTGAGATAATCTATTATAAATGGGAGAATCAGGTATTAATTATAATTACCATTCTAAGAGATCAAACAGATCTGTGGCACCTGAATTTAGAGATTCGACTGACGCTCCTCGTCGTTTATATATATTAAGTACGATCGCTTTTATAAAACTATCTGCAGGTGAGATATTTTAATCTTCAAACATCAATATTCACCACTAAAATATCGATTCGTTACTTATAAGCCATCGATTATAGATTAGCAGCTTACAGATGGTATTTTTGTTACAAAGATTGTTTATTAAATACTGGAGGCTTTACCAAAAATGTCAGGTTGACCGACCTATTTGTTTGATCTGGACCCGTCTTGGCCAAGGCCAGCATCCGTCCCTCAGATCACTAGGTGCACAATACACTACATGTCCAGCCTCTTATTTTAACCCGACCTCGTTCATCTACAGCGGCCATCTGTTAACAGACAACAGCAGATAAAATAATAACCTGTGTCCATGTCGAAGTTATAGCAGCTTGTATGTTTATGGAAAATTGTGTATATATGCTAATGACAAATATAAGAGAGACAGCAATGAATACACAGCTGGTTTCAGCTATATGAGGAACGATGATTTTCCTTACTCTTTCCTGCTGATGAAGACCGTCTATAATGATGTGGCTACCAGCGAATTAACAAAAGAACAATCTTATAACGAAATTCTTTTTGAAGAGCATCTCAGACTCTTGTTTGCAGTCAAAGATAGCAACCTATTAGCTTCTGACCTACGCCGATCTTGTTTACCCTAATTTAATATTTAGATTAAATTAAATCTTCTCGGAGTCTACTAGTGCCTTTGCCCGTCCAGTAAACAGCTTCCTTGTTTATCTACTTCCTTTAAATAATTCGTCCTATTTTCCTTGGATAGACAACCATAACATGAAAGGTATAGAATAATCTCTAATAATAACTAATTACAAATGGATAATAATATTGAATTAAATTAAAAAATGAAAAAAATATTTAAATAGTTAATAGCAATAAGTTTGTATGATCACTATTTGATGTTATATCGAGTAGATGAAGAGATAAAAACTTTGCCTGAAAACTTCAGCCGTCTTTGATCCAATTACACCTTTAATGGGAAAGATTTTCTTCGTGTAAAGTTTGCTCATCAAAATGCTTCGAATATTCCATCTTCATTTAATGATTTCACTTTATATGTCTCAGGAACATTGTTATTAAACATTAGGATTTTAAATTTTCAATCAGTCTACATTTTATTGCATCTAATTTCAAAATTAAATGTTCTTGTTAAATGATGAGCTTTCAATCGGAGATTATTATTCTTTCTTCTTCTTTATTTACCTTTTTGTTTACTTTGCTTATTCTTTATTTCCTTACTGCGACAGCTCAACGAATTCTATATTTGGTTATATTTGTCATTCATTTTATTTAAAATATTTATTCGTTTACTATTAACATTTTTTAAAGATTTTCACGCATAATATTTTATAGATTTATCAAATCTATCAACACCATCAGCGATACCTCCATTGCATGTATGGTGAGGTTGGACTCCAGAAAAGACCCTTTCACAAATCATTTAAAATGCTCTTTTATCCTATTCAATTTGCATATGAATAGATAATTTACCAAAATAATATTTAATTTTCTCTATCTAAAATTTCCGTATGTATTTTAAAACACTATGTTTATTTTGAAAATTCATTTAGCATATTTACAATGTAATTATAATATTTTTATATTTAGCAAAGGAGGGCATATGCACTAAATCTGCTTACCAGATATCATCAGTTGGAGGGACAAAGAGTCGCCCTCTAGGAAGATATTTCCTAACAGCGACCTTTCAGCTGGTAGACGGCGCTGTCTTCATCGTCTGTGATTTACTTCTCTACTTCATCTGGTACAAGTAGCACCTTTGAGACAAAACCAAAAGATATTTTACCATTCATAAAAGTTTTAACTGAACCTGTATCAACTCTTCTCTAAAAATAAAATTCTGAATATTATTAAGATCAAAAATTAAATCTGTTTTTTGTTGTTTTGTTTCTTTCTAATACCAGAAAAGGTGACTGGGAGGATTACCGTCTAAATATCTTAAATCTTTTCCCCAGCAAACACGATCAAAAATATTAATAGGTTTTTCTTCAAGGTTTGGTAAATTATCTGGATTTAATATTAAATCTCATCGTGTTTTCAAAGGCGATCAGTAAATCCCGGTAATTATTTACAACAAAATACCAGTAGCTTTTCTCAAAGAATGACTGTTTATTCCAGAACGTACTGTTTTTTAACGATTTCGAAAATTCCTTTTAACTTCGGTTAACATTTTTTCCAATAAGTTGTTATATTTTTGTATTATTATCCGATTCTAATTTATATTCTACTTAGAAATTTATTGAAGATTCCGAAGATAGTGAAAATTATTCCTCTGGTGATCACCAAAAGTTTGGTTCTTCTGATCGCATCTCGGGTTTACAGAAAGAGGCGACGGTGAAAGTGACCCTGACCATAGGAAGGCTAAATAAAATGGGGACAAACAGGCGGTAGAACGTTTGCCTCGGTTTTTAAGTTAATTAATTAATTAACTAAAATCCTATCAAGAGAAAAGGTAAAATGTTTCGCTTATTTTACCCTGAAATATACGTGGGCTGGTTTATGGTGAAAGTGGATGTGCTACAGCATAGGCGCATCTCGTTAGATCCGATGTTCTCAGTGTCATGGTTGCTATATGAACATCTCTGAATCATCCTGGATCTCAAACATCAAGCAAATAAAAATCCACGAAAACCTGTAACTTTAGTCCTACCAATTAAAAACCCAAATAATATATTCTACCTGAACGAAATTTACCCTAAATTTTAATAGAAGTTACTTATTTTAGTGAATTATGAGTGAAATATTAAAACAAACTGAATCATTTTACACTAGCGGAAGGGATAATAATTCCGCCATCTTTAATATTTTCTAGAACTATTAGGACATTTCCAAAAAACCTTTACAGATAATACAAAACGTGATTAATCGCGATACATTGTTTGAAGGTGAACACTAATTTATTTGAGACGACTTATTTCGAAAACAAATAAATATTTTACAAACATTTGTTGGAAAGCAGACAATAGATTTGTATTTACAGGTAAATGGCAGACAAATAATTGAGGGTAACGTTAACCGTTTACAAATCTTATTATCCCACAGAAGGATTCTGTAGAAAATTTTAATTTTATCGTCAACCACTGTTGTCGTTTAATAAAAATTAAAAACAAACAAAGTGAATAAAGGGATACACTTTTAGAATTTAATTTAATATAAATAAAAAAATAAAGAACAGTTTCTTGATTAAATAATTGTTAGCAGGGTTTTATTCCCAATAAATTAAGTTATTTCAGCCGATTATCGATGCAAGCTGTCAGCTAATATTAGCTACTACTCGGTATAATGTAGAACCCTCAACATCACGAAAATTGACGTCAGTGGAGAGACTTATGGAAGATTTGGAATCAACTATCCCTTTATCAACTCTGCAGGCTTATTTAACAGATGACAGAAAAGGATGTATTTTCTTCAGATTATTTGGCTTTTAAAGAGAGTTGGTCTGTATTTGCGGTACAATATATAAAATCTAAGCTATATTTATCCGGATTATCTTCCATAGGAACTTTTATTCTATTGACTTTTTAACAAGTGTAAAACCAGACAAGAATATATTGGAAATCATGCCAAATTGTAATATACTGTTACCTTATTTATCACAACATGGAGGCTGCACAAAATAAATTACTTTCGTAGTCCACAATTTTCATTGAAACAAAAATACTGATTCTATGATCAGAAGAAAATGAATTACTAAACATCTAATAAAAGTTAAATCAAGAGGTTTCACAGTCTGAGTCAACCATATTTTGGTGAAAGCTTTGATTGCACCTTCAAAATTAATCTCATAACCGAGAAATCTATTTTAATTTCATCATCTAAACCAGCTATTAATAATAATGTTTATATGGAATTAATGCAGTTGATGAACACTTGTTTAAATCAAATTTAATAAATAAAAGTAATTCCTTAAACATCACCAATGGTTCAAAGTTCATTGATGAAGATGCACAAATCGCTGAACAATTAGCGATACCTGAAATATCTTAGTTTTATTATTGATAAAATCTTCAAAGTTGTCAAAAGATTTTTATCTTCCACTAAATTATACAAGACAATAATCTGATGTTGACTTAAATCTTTTCTTACAATTTTAAAGGTAACAATCATAATTCTATTTATTGTGCTCATAATGTAAATAGTTGATCTACGATCAAGTTTGGTTCAGGTCGTGTGAACTCTCTTATTATTAGCGAAACTTGTTTCTCTTTGTCTCCATTATTTCAGATATGTGCAAGATATCTTATTAATATACAATTTTACGATTAGTTTTTAAGTAGAAATGCATAATATATTTATGCACTAATTAAGAATTTATTAAAGAGGCAGAGTAAATAATAAAATAAATAGTGAAATTAAGAAGCTAATTAGAGCGGCATTTGTATAATTCGAGAAGTTGGTGGAACTGATTAAAACATGAACATCCAATAGACATAAATCGGGAGATGGTTCGGTAGTTAATCATATGAAACCTTTACCAATGATGTATGTTTAATGATTATGTGTAGAAATTTCAATCAGGTGTATAAGACACCCTTATTTGCTTGAAAGCGGACAGAGAGGATTGCGCGTGGAATCGTAGGCCAGAATCTCGATACCTGAGCACGAGAAGCCAATAAACAGAGAAAGTCCTCAAGAGTAAAGAAGAAGAATCTGTTAGGTTGATAACAAGGAACAAAGTGTAAGAGATAAAGGTAAACATACTGATCCGTATTCAGAAAGTAACAAAGAGTTGAGAGTCCATGGCGTCCGATATATTAGCTTTATATCATTAACAATATTTAAATTGTTTATCGATCTTTTCCCGATATGAGATGATTTGATGGACAGATGGCCTCAGTAAACATGAAATTCCCCTGACCTCTGTAGTGACGAGTTACTCTCGGGTACCGAAGAGGTCAACTCTCTGCGTTTATTGACTCAGTAAAATTGAAATTCTTTTTATTTCTGCGGTGAATTCCAGGGGAAGAGGGACCGGACAGATCTCAAGGTCTCGTCTGAACCGGAATATTTTAAAAAGCCGTTTGTGTTAAAATTAATAAACTCTGTCGGATTTCAGCTGTCTGATGTCTGATCGGTTGACCTAAGACTCGTAGATAGTAAATCCTTCCTTCACTACCTCGCTGAGAATTCCACTTACAGTTGGCTGTCAAGCTGTTTAATTGTCTGTAGGTACTGATATACTTCTACTACAAATAACCACTGCGCTGTTGCAGCCATGAGAACAGAAGAGAGGAAGAAATTCAAAAAATTTTGAAGATAATATTTTTTATGTCGACTTGAAAATGTGAAAATGGTAGATAATTGTAGGAAATATCGAGGCGATTTCAAATACCGTAGAGCACATTTGCAAGAAAAACGTTCGTAAGGACTTTTGGCAGGAATAATTTTCAAAATTACTAAGTATACTTTTGTTATTATTGTTATGATCACCTGGACGTTTATGTAGGTGAGAGCGTGACGAGGAACAACTGAACTTTCGGTGACATTCTTCTTGGATCAGGCTGGAGCTCTGCGACACAGATCAGGTCAAAGGTCACTATCTTAGTGGGGCTAATAAAGGCTAAAGATATCAAATATCGATGTATCCCAGATTTCTCGTCGGCACGAATCATAAAATATGAGATTCAGTAGACACAAAGAAGAAATCACTGGAGATATTGTTTCCATAATGTTTATAGATGCATGTGACCGAAATACTAGTGTCCACATCCGGGCGTTTATTGATGTTAACCACGTGGTCTACGGCAGATTGTACAAGTTCCCAGTCGGAGCAAGATTAAAGAGGGGCTGAACTAACAGGTGTAGTATCCTTGAGAGCCCGTGTCTGTGGAAGGTATTCCGGCTGATCGGGCGGCACATAAGTTTTGCTACCTGAAATAAAAACAGGTATCAACAAAAAATGATATTGAATCATTTGATCGCTTTCCGCAGAATCAGTTCCGTGAGGATATCAACGACGTAAGACTGAAGCAAATTCCTTGGATCTCCCGGCTGAAAAAAGCCTGTAAACATCTACAGGTAGAGTTCTTCATTTGACATTGGAGACTCTGTCAGTCATATTCTCACCTGTCCCACCACTATAAGCCAGGACCCCAGATATGATGATAAGAGAAATCTAAGTGATTCTGAAAGAATTTACATCGGTAATTTTGGTTTCCTATGACAGATCCTTTAAAATATAAAGGAGATGATGGAGGAGAAGTGGTCATTTATTTCTCATATAACTGATCTATTTAATAAAACTTTCTAGTCGGAGAACAGACAAATTTAACCTCAAATTATCGGATCGATGAGATCACGGATAATGTAAACTACTGCAGCCATTAAAGCTACAGACTGGAGTTGTGTTGTTTTCCTTGGCAGCTCACACACAGATTGATTTATGTTGACATTAATGAATTACCTCCCTTACACCGTCATCATTTAACTTGAATGTTTATCGATACGATATATGTTCGATATTTAACCATAGTTTGAAAAATAAAAAATACCAACAGCCAAATTTTCTAGATTCAACAATAAATATTTTATTTCCTTTTAATGCATCATTAATAACTGTTGTCCTTCAATATGAAATAACACAAAAGAATTTTCAATACAAAAGTAGGTTGATGGCTCTCAGTCATTGTAAGAGATCTATTCATCCCGACCATCCACAGCTGATCATCGCTTAGTTACGTCAGTTAGGGAAGAAGAGGCGCAGTATCAGCAGCACGGGATTGAGGAATGAGCGAATATACGTATACACCGAATATACAGAGATATCAGAAAATGGAAATAGAGAAGATATCATCTACGGAATTTAATAGGTGAGGAATAATCGAGTTTTCTTTCCTTCATCAAATGTTTTTCTCTCTTTGTCTTCAGCAGGAAGTAACAAAAGACTATAAAGTAAATTCATACAAAAGTCACGTGAATCGTCCTCTCTGCTCCTCTTCTGATACGGAGCTGCTGTGGAATTTTGCTTGTTTCATGGATCATTTTGTAGAGGAATTTTAGAATATGGTTCTCTTCTAAAACTCGGTGGATATTTTATACCTGAGGCCCAGGTGGACTGACTGAGTTCTCTCCCTTCCGTTCGCCGCAAGAAGTCGGACAGAGGTCGCTAGCAGGAGTGGATTGGTGACGTGTGGTATTTCTCCTCGTTCATCTTCCGTGATTATATCACCATAGATCCGCTATCACATATTGACGAGGTGACTTTCAATAATTTCTATTTAAGGTGTCGTGTATTCGACGATTTCCTTTTCACCGTGAATCTAACTGACCGAAAACCTCTTGTTTCTACTTTTGATCTTTAAGTTGACAGAAAAAGTCGGATTTTAAGAAGAAATGGAATAAATGAGAGAGCAGTAAATAGAGACTGGGTCAGGTGAGAGAGGACATGATGGGGTAAATCTCCTGGTGTTAAATGGGTGAATTTTAAAATATTTGACCGAATAGAAATAAATAGTTAAAAGAAAATGTATCTCAAGTGTAAAATTAGTAACCTGCTGTACTGTAAGTTAGAATAATTATGCAGCAAATGAAATGAACGCTGATAGACTTTGGCTAAAACAGGCAAATTCTCCCTCCTCTAATAATGGTAAAATGAAAGTAAATGTGGCTTAAAGGAAATATTAGCAGTTAAAATTATAACTTCGAGTGGCTCATCAGAGTTATATTCAGAGGATAGGGAGAAGCCAAGATGATTTAAATGAACATGATTACTATAATATTATCAACCGTGTATTAAAGTTACATCTACAGCTGTTTGTGTAACACTTCATACTTCAAAATGCACAGACAATTTTCGTGATCATTCAAAAATAAATAATAAACTAAAATGTAATTCCACCATAAAAAGAAGATAACTGGAGATGTTTAATTTATCTGAAAGTATATGGGAAGGTGCACAAACTCCAAAAATTATTCAACCCGCAATATTTTATATGTGGAGCAGAAATTCTACAGTTTATGTATAAAACAGCTCCCTGCCACCTGTTTAATTGAGATGGCTGAAATTTACATATCGAAGACAGGTGACCTGTAAGTACCTGTACATACCTGTCATCCCACATTTGGTGCAGCACGAATCTCCCAGCGGCTCTACCTAATCATCCCTCCATATCTCCTGTCAACCCGAGGACCCTGTTTTCCGCAGGGATTTGCCATTATCTGTTCTTATTTTCCTTTCTTGCTTAACAGCGAAGTTATAAAAATACGGAAATATGAGGAGCAGTCGAGTAACAAACCACCTACCGATCGGACGAGAGAGTTTGATACGATCTTTCTGTTACCTGATTTGTCCGTATGGATAAATCATCATCCGCCTGGGTTCGATCCCATCAGACAGAATCCGACTGCTGAAGCTGTTTGTCTGTCGTCGCGTTTTGTTGGCTGAACTGCGGAATCTATAACCACCGAATAAATAATTAGAAGAAATTCAGGTCGATATCGAGACAACAGAGAAGAATGTTCCGAGGCTGGAAACCTCAGGTAGGAGCTTCCCTTGTTCCATTCCGCTGTTTTAAAGACGGACATTCATGGAAAGGTCACCCAGACCGACCGGATTAGACGGGGATCTTAGCTACTGGTATCCAGCCCCTTCACCGTGTCTTTCAGCGGATCACCACCACAAGTAAGCTCCATCCTCTCCAAGACTAAGAAAGAACCGATATCCATCTCACAAACGGCTCTCACAGGAACAACAGGAAACTATTTAGATAGAAACCTTTTTTATTTCTGTTAAACACAATTAGATATTTTCCAATTTCAAACTTTAAAACCAGAACCAGTTTTATTTAATTTCCATAGAAAGTTGATATTTTAAAGTACAATTGGTTCACATATAATTCTATAATTTGCCTGTCATCAGCCAATGTTACAATTGGAGCCAGTTTAGGTTTTCCTGATCCCAGCAACAACAAAAAAACCGGCAGCATCACCATTTTCTGTTGGCTGACGAAACTTTTCCTTCCAGATTTTCAGGTCTATTTGATTCCTGCCAGGCTTTTCGCATGTCATCAAACAGAAGATTAGCCGGTTTAAAGTTGTGCCGCCAAATTGGTAGTATGTTGCTTGATAGTAGTCCATAGCAACAACCCAGCCGCCAAGTTTCACAAGGGAAACAACTCTTCGCACAATTCTCCGGTAGTCGTCGATGTCGGTTGCGGCAGATTTGATACAAAATAACGTAACAACAGCATCGACCGGTTTGAGAACGGAAGGGGCCAAGGGATGGTCCTGTCTGACGTCACAGTAGAGAACGGCTCTCACCTTCTGTCGTATCTCTTCCTCCATCTGGCTTCTCGTCCTTCTGTAATATACACAGACAGATATACTGAATATTTCACAAAAATAAAATAATAGTATTAATTCAGTCTGTCGTATTTAAGGTAAACAAGCAGCCGTTCGTCTATGATTGGTAGGGAAATGAAATATACGAGGTCTGTCGAAAAGGTATTCGACCTTAGACTTGGAAAAAAATTATTAACTTGTTGGGGTTCAATTGCTAATCCCCTTCGAAGTAGGTCCCTTGTGCCTCCACACACTTAGCCCAGCCATCCTTCCACTGTTCGAAGCACGTCTGGAATGCTTCTCCCAGAATGGCTCTCAGCTCTGCCGTCGTGTTCCGCATGATGTCCTCTCGGCTCTCATAGCGGGAGCCTTTCAGTGGCATCTTTATTTTTGGGAACAACCAGAAGTCAGAAGGATCCATGTCTGGAGAGTAGGGAGCCACATGTATGATCGAAATTCCTTTATTTGCCAAGAAACCTTGGATCAGCTGCGTTGAATGAGCCGGGGCGCTGTCAGGATGCAGCTGCCAGTTTGGCGAGGCCCACAGGAGATCCGGTCTCTTGCGCCGAACTGCATCACGAAGACGTCGGAGGACTTCCTGATAGGACTCCTTTGTAACTGTTTGTCCTTCTGGTGCTTCCTCGTGATGCACAACGCCTCGGAAGTGGAAGAAAACAGTCAGCATCACCTTGATTTTTCTCCCGAGCTTGGCCACGTTGGGGGAGGGGTTCCACTGTGATGACTGAGCTTTGGTTTCCTGGTCTTACCCGTACACCCATGTCTCATCTCCAGTTATCACCGTATTCTGTAACTCAGGATCCCTGTTGGCAGTATCCAGCAGGTCCTGCGCAACCTCAAGACGAAGTTGTTGTTGTTCCTGAGAAAGCAACTCAGGCTCAAAATTCGCTGAAACTCTGCGAAGCCCAAATCCTCCTTTAAAATTGCATGGGCAGAATCTTTACTGATCCCAATCTCGTCACCAATTTCCCGCACCATTGAATGACGATCCTCCATTATCAAGTCCACGATTTCTCGATAACAACTGCATTGCGGCTTGTTGACGGCCTCCCGGAACACTGGTCACTCTCCACTGGTGTGCGGCCATCTTTGAACCTGTTGTACCGATCTTTAATTTGGGTAACACCCATGGCACTGTCACCAAAAGCCTGCAGAATTTTGCGAATTGTTTCCGCTTGGGTATCTCCAAGCTTTTGGCGAAACTTGATGCTAGATCGTTGCTCCACACATTCCGTCATCACGGGCGAAATGGAAATGGGACGAGTAGTTAGTCTAGCATCTCACACGATGGCTGCCTGACAGCGACTCACGCATCCATCGAGCCGGCCAAAAATCACTCATGCGTTTGACGGCATTCAGCTCAACTATGCACACTTTTGCCTCAATATTTCCAACGGGAAAAAAATAAAGTTGGATACTTTTCGACAGACCTCGTATATGTAAACTCTGAATAAAACCGTTTGTAGGTGATAAGTAGTTCGCTAACAAATCTGACAGCCCACGGTGATGTCACAGAAGATACTCTCCATTACGATCAGGTCATTAAATATAAAACAAATGCCAACCTATGATTCTCCAGTTGAGCCACTTCGTCAAACGTGGTAGAGAAATCGTGGTCCAGAGTTCCATTCCACCATTTTGATAGAACCTCTCTGTTCCCCTTGACCAGGTCGCTGAAGTAGATGTCTGTAAAACACGGAGCGGCGCTGACGGCGCTGTAGACGGTCGGTCCTGTGCCCACATCCCGCAGAGTTTTCCCGCTGATATCTCCTGCAAGGTAAGAAAATTAAAGTGGCTTACAATTAATAAAATGATGCCGAATTCTAAGCCAAGTTTAATTTTAAATAAATTACATGGAAGAATTTGAATTAAAAACGGATTTGAAATTATATAGTTATATTCTATAGATTATTAAGAAACAGATTTAACTACTTTGAATGATTCCTATTAGAAAACTGCAGAAGGGTCTCCCTTATGGGGACACAATTACTGCAATCTTATTCTTGCCGTAATACAGAGCTTTCATATTCTTTATTTGTAAAAATAAAAGTACTTCTTGGACAATAAAACAGCATACCTCAAGAAGAATATTATTTACGGATGAGTAATTATTTTCTCTTCCCATATTTGATTTTCTCATTAACAAATCTATTTTCATGTACGCAACAGATATAAATATTCCAAGAGCGGCTGATTGTTAAGTTTCGGAAGCCATTTCCAAAGAGCACAAACCTTTGACCTCAGATCTCCCATCTACGGAATCAGAGCGAGCGACTGCAGGCAGCTGAGCAGAAATACGTTTGCTTTGTCATTTATGTTCCATTCTGGGTTGAACCTTGAGGGCCGACATGAGACCCTTGTAAAAGGGTTGATACATGGGAAAGCGATCAACAGATCACGATCGCGACAGGATTCGAAATCGGGTCTTAGCTAGAGTGATATCCTATGTAATCTTTATTCCGACCCCTTTACCTGAGCAAATAGGGTAAAAGAAGGGACCTCATTACTCATAGAAAAGAAAACAGTTCTTTACCGCTAAAAGAAATCTCGTGTAGCCATTTCAGAGCCGTTTTCCTGTCTTCAGTCAGCTCGATGTAGAAAGTTCGGAGGAATCTGTATGCGTCAAAGTCTTTCCCGTAGTCAGTGGACATTTCTCTCGGAGTCTACTGAAAATAAACATAATTAGAATGGATGAGTGATGTTTATTATGTATATCTAACAGATCGTGACAGGTGACGATCATATGATCGAATAATTCTATCGATAACCTAATAAACCCACAAATTATGAAGGGATCTCACAATATGTAAAATTACAGTAAATCCTCCTGTGTTTGAATAATTCGGATGATGGAATTGTCACGGAATGGCGAAGTATGAATGATCTTGAGATGAGACTGAAACAAACGAATTAATGTGATGTTTTAGTGTTTGTGGTTTATATTATTGAGATAATTAAGCTGACTTCACCAATTTTCATGGTTCAATAATTCAATCCGCTGGAACATCGTCCACAAATCTTGAACAAAGTGGGTACTGTTCAATAGAATGTGCATCTTTGTTCACAGAAAATTACATTTACTCTGTAGTTCTGTGCAGTCGTCTTTCTCTTGGCAGTTCTAATGCCGCTCTAAGGCAAAAACCTCGCTGTCCCCTTTATTCACCGTTTCACCAGCGGGGAGTTACGATCTATAATTAGTTCCGGTCTAATCACGTGCTGTTACCGAGTCTCCTTTCAGAGAAATCACGTGACCTTTGGAGCAGAACAGAGAAGGGTCAACATAAAATAAGACTGACGAAGAGAGCGGAGCTGGACGAGGAGCGAGACGTTTTCCTCTGTAATATAAATGATTTGTCACCAATCGTTCAGTGTTTGTATTCTAGAAAATCAGCATCTCAACATTTTATCAGAATGTTAACAGATCATCATTGACGGGATGGCACCTTTGTCACTAAGGTCCAAGACATCCCACAGACAATCAGAACGATAAAGATGTCACCAATCGTTGTTCTCGTGTTAGAGATGTCAATTGGTCCCAGGTAACCGTGATATCCTCCATTATAACCTAGCACTTTAGGGACCGCATGTTACCCTAATATCTCGATCGTGGGCGGAAATCAGGTAATTCACGTCTTGACAGGGGTCAGTCGTCGTCCTGTCCGATCACCAAATACAGTTCGGTACTCGACTTCATTTCTCTGTTGTTGTCATTTTATATCCAAAGTGAAAATTCTTAAGTAAACAAAAGATATTTGGTGTAAATTTTCTGCCTTAAAATAATCAGATATATTTCGATTTCGCACTGAACCATAAAGTTATATAAAACAGGTAATTTTGATCACATTTTAGTCAGGTAAAAGTTTATATTAGCCACCGTATTTTCCCTCCGAACTGATTTTACTTTACTTTCCAAAGTTTATTTCAGCTTCGAGAAACCAAAGGTTAAAATCTCCAGCGAAGATTCCCTGAATAAATGAACTCTCTTGTATCTCCAATATATACAGTAAATATCATCAGATACTGCAGAGTAGGGTGGTCCATAAAATCGAACATCTGAATTTCTTTGCTCCCTGGCCTGATTCTGTTTCCATTTAGGTAAAAAACATTGTATGCAAAATTTGAAACCAATCAAATAATATTTAGAGGTGGCTCAACAGTCTACAAGTTTTGAGATTTTCCTTCATAGCGCATATTGCATCATCTTCTGATGCGCCAGCATGTAAGTGTTGCATCATCTTTTATCAGCCATTCAGTTCATCACTAGACTCGTCTGTGAGAGGTTGCTAAGGTGTTTCCCTTGTGTATTTCTCAACAAGTTCTGAGATTTTCCTTCATAACGCATATTGCATCATCTTTTATCAGCCATTCAGTTCATCACTAGATTCGTCTGTGAGAGGTTGGAAAGGTGTTTCACTTGTGTCTTTCTTCCCATATTCCTTCAAGATGTCGAAAACACGTGGTTTTTACCTAATTGAAGAAACATCTAATGAAATTCTTGGTGCTAAACTCCCCAGCAAGGAACAAGTGCTAAGTGTTTTTTTGCATCACCATATTACAAAAAACAAAAGTGTTAGTGAAAGTGCAGACATAGTAACTGGGGAAGTAGAAGCTTACTGGAAAAAGTCTAGGCTTCCTCTTCAAAGGAAAGACAAAATTATAGAAAAAGTAAAGAAATTATTCAATCAGTGGAAACTTTTGAAGAAAAATAAAGGGAGAGGAGGAAAACAAGAGGCAAATGAAAAAGAATTCAAAATCGCAATGAAAAACTTATTTGATGTGGCACATGCTAATGCGATGTCCTTAATTAGCATTCAAGAAGACAAAGACTTCTTAAAAGCACAACGAGAACCCGGCCGCCGAGGCTCAATGAGCGGAAAAGACACAAAACTGGCAGCATCTGAAGCAAGATCACAACAGCGAGAACAAGAGCTAAAGAGACGCAGACAAAAACACACTGCTGAAGCCGAGGCATCTACAAGTCAGGTTATACTAGAAGAATCTTCTTCATCAACAGAGGTAGATGAATCTTCAGAGTCATCTTCAGAATCATACAACAGACAGAGACAGAAGGAAGAAACTCCACAAAGAAAGAGGTTTCGACAAATGAATGTATGGACCCCAGATCTTACAGCAGCTCTGGATAGGACAGGAACAACTGATCGGAATGCTCTGTTTGTTGTAGCTGAAACGGCCAAAAGTTTAGGACATGATCCCAGCAAGATTAACATCAGCCGTTCTAGTGTCAAGCGCTATAGAGAAAAGCATCGTCAGAAAATGTGGACGGATTTACACAATGCATTCAAAGCTGAAGGGAAAACCTGCATTGTTCATTGGGATGGCAAGTTATTACCCTCTCTCCTCTGTTCAACTACATCCGTTGACCGCCTGCCAGTTTTGATTACAGATGTCTCTACTGGAGAAACACAGCTTCTTGGTGTTCCAAAACTGAGTTCAGGAACTGGCGAGAATCAAGCTAAAGCAGTTTATGAATTGTTATATGAATGGTGTTTGGAAGGAAAGGTTGCAGGCTTCTGCTTTGATACAACTGCATCAAATACAGGACGTCGAGCTGGAGCATGCATCCTTCTGGAACAGAGACTTGGACACACAGTCCTTAATTTAGCATGCCGCCATCACATTAATGAAATACTTCTTGCTGCAGTATTCTCTACATGCTCCGGAGATTCCTCGGGTCCCGATGTCCAACTTTTTCGTCGGTTTCAAAAGAAATGGAGCTCCCTTGACCAGTCTAATTACCGAACTGGAAAGGACTTGAAGGTGATGCAGCCTGACAGGGAGCGTATCCTTAAATTTTCAGAATCCAAGTTAGCACAGGGTAATCACAGAGACGATTACAAGGAATTCCTTGAGTTAGCTATTGTTTTCCTGGGAGGGAACCTTCCTGGTTTCAATTTCAAGAAACCTGGTGCTTTTCATCATGCCAGATGGATGGCAAAAGTGTTGTATTGTCTCAAGATTTGGATGTTCCGTGGCCAACTTAAACACCTTACTAAACGGGAGGGGTCTTGCGTTTGTGATGTGAGTATTTTCTCCATCCTTATTTATGTGGAAGCATGGTTTTCTGCCCCTGATGCTGCAGCTGCTCCTCGAAAAGATTTGGAGATGCTAAGGAAACTACAGTCTTTCCATAATGACCGTGTCGGAAGAGCAGCTAGAGAAAAAATGCAAAACCATCTGTGGTATGTATCAGAGGAGCTTGTGGCATTGTCTCTGTTTGATGATGAAGGTTTCAGTACCGACAAAGCGGGCTATAGTGTCAGCCATGATCCCTGAAGAATCAGATAAGAGTGATGGGTCTGCTGATGAAGATCCCCCTAAACGTGTCACATTACAAGGTCCCATGATTCCACCACTCGAGTCTTTTGCAACTCGCAAGTCAGTACGTTTGCTGGAATACCTGGAAATCAACAGTGACTTCCTTAATGAAGACCCAGACATCTGGAAAGATAATATTTCATTCAAAGAAGGTCTGAAAAAAGTAAAAAATCTTCCAGTAATCAATGACGTGGCTGAGCGAGGGGTCAAACTCATCGAGGATTTCAATGCCCGACATACAACAAAAGAAGACCAACTACAGTTCCTTCTGGCTGTTGTATCACAGCACCGAAAGATGTTTCCCACATCTTCAAAGTCCCTACTAGCATCTGGACCACATTGAGTGATTGGCAACCATGATACCCCCGTCTATGAGCGGATAATACCCAGTTGTCTGACGACGAAAACTGGGGGGATCCAGGAGCCTGCAAGATAGGGACTTTGAGCCACCTCTAAATATTATTTGATTGGCTTCAAATTTTGCACACATTGTTTTCTACCTAATTGGAAACAGAAACAGACCGGGGAGCAAAAAAAATCATACTTTTAATTTTCACCCCTATGGACATGGACCACCCTACTGCAGAGCTTATCTCTACTCCTACCATCACTGATCTATAAATTACATACTCTCATTAAATGCGTGTCTTTAAGTAACTTATGCAAATAATGAAGATTTAGTGCAGATTCTAACGTGTAGTATGACAGGTATGTACAGGGAATTACAGGTCACCTGTCTGCGTTATGTAAATTTCAGCCATCTCAAGCAAACAGGTGGCAGGGAGCTGTTATATACATAAACTGTAGAGTTTCTGCTCCACATTCTAAAATATTGCGGGTTGAATAATTTTTGGAGTTTGTGCACCTTCCCATATACATTCAGGTTGATTAAACATCTCCAGTTATCTTCTTTTTATTGTTGGAATTACATTTTAGTTTATTATTTATTTTTGAATGATCACAAAAATTGTCTGTGTACTTTGAAGTATGAAGTGTTACACTAACACTTGTAGATGTAACTTTAATACATAATTATGATTGTTACCTTTAAAATTGTAAGAAAAGATTTAAGTCAACATAATATTATTGTCTTGTTTAATTTAGTGGTAAAAAAGAATCTGTTGACAACTTTGAAGATTTTATCAATAATAAAACTATGATATTTCAGGTATCGCTAATTGTTCAGTGATTTGTGTACCTTCATACAATGAACATTGAACCATTGGTGATGTTTAAAGAATTCCTTTTTTATTTTAAATTAGATTTAATTTAAACAAGTGTTCATCAACTGCATTAATGCCATATAAACTTTATTATTAATGGCTGGTTTAGATGATGAAATTAAAATAGATTTCTCAGTTATGAGTTTTAATTTCCAGGAAGAAACAAAGCTTTCTCCAAAATATGGTTGACTCAGACTTTGAAACTTGTTATTCTAGAAGAATCTATTAATAGATGATTAAGAATTCATTTTTATCTCATCCTAGAGTCAGTATTTTTCTTTCAATGAAAATTGATGTATAAAAGTAATTTATTTTGAGCAGCTCCACGTTGTGATAAATTACGTAACACTACATTACAATTATTGGATAATTTTCAATATTTTCTTTAGTCAGTATATTCTTGTCTGGTTTAGATTTAGAAAAAATGTCCATAAAATTAAAGTTCTAATATAAGTTAATGAAAATGGATATATCTCATATTCTATGCACTGTACAGCTAATAGAGACTTAACTTGATCCGTAACCCATAGATCTGTGGTTCCCAACCTTTTTTTACTCCTGCATCCCTGAAAAAATTTTGCTCTGACCTCGCACCCCCTACATTTTATTTTTTGTTCAAGGATAAAAGATGTGGAATCATACTAAATTTTATCAAAAGAAGATATTTATTTCACTGAAATATATGTAAAAACAATCAGACTTTTAGACAATATGTAATATGTAAAAGATAATAGAATCAAAAGGCTGACATCCAAAAAGTTTGCTAATGCATTTCAACTCAATGACTCTTTTGTTCCTGTTTCATGCTTATTAGTCTTTCAAATCGTGGAACTATGTGCTGATAGCAACACGCATGTCTGCCTGTGCATTCAAACATTTCTGGATTTTGTCTTAATTGACAAAAGAGTGCTAAATCCTGACTCACATAACCATGTTGTCGCAAATGGAATGAGCACCGCTAGTGCAGCTTCACAAAGCCCTGGAAAGGAAACTATAGCCGAGCACCAATAGTCTTCCAAAGTTTTACTTTCAAATTGCATTTCAAGAGCACGGTTTGAACGCAGTTCTATAAGATCTTCTTTCAGCTCTACATCATCTGACATTTTATTCAAATCGAAGGCATATGGATTCATAATCCATTCTTCAGAAGATTCCAGCTTCCTACTCCAAAATAACCTTCAAATGACGTCGATAGCACTTCCAAATGAGCCACAATTTCTCCACAAACAGTAGGAATCAGACTTGAAGATTCATTGTCATCAACTATTTCTTCAAGTGATGGAAAATTTGAAAGATTCCCCTTTTTTACTCTCCGACACCACAGATATAACTTATCTTTGAATGCATTTAGCTTTTCATAGCAATGCAACATGTTTATATTTTTTCCTTGAAGTGATAAACTCAGATCATTCATACGGGTGAATATGTCACTCAAATACGCTAAGATTTGGTTGAATTCTTGCGATTCCAACTCTTCAAGCAGATCACAGTGGCGTTCCTCCAGAAAGACTTTGATTTCTTCTCGCAGTTCGAAGAAGCGGATTAAAACTCTCCCACGGGAGAGCCAGCGGACTTCTGTGTGGAAAAGTAAAACTGTATATGCACTTCCAAGATCTTCACAAAGTGACTTAAAGAGGCGGTGATTCAGAGCACGACCTCTAATCCAGTTGATGGTCTTTACTGAAGTATCAAGGACTTTCTTCAATTTCGGAGGCAAGGTTTTTGATGCCAAAGCATGCCGATGAAGGAAACAGTGAGTACCCTGCAAATGTGAAATCTCCTGTTTCATCAGTGCAAAAAAAACCAGATTTATTTCCCAGCATAGCAGGAGCGCCATCAGTGCACACAGAGCCAATAATTTGGATATCCAATTCATATTTTGCAAAGAAGTCTTTCACAAACTGAAACACATCTTTTGCTTTGGTGGTTGTTTTCAGTTCTTCACAGAATAGGAAGTTCTCCTTTATGGCACCATCATGAAAATATCTCGCCAGTGCAATAAGTTGACTGCAAATCGAAACATCGGTAGTTTCGTCCAGCTGGAGGGAGATTTTCAAGGGACTAACCTTCATATGTGAGATAACTTGCTCCAAAATATCTAAACTCAAATCATCGATCCGGCTTTTAATAACATTATTCGATAGCGGTACTAATTCAAGCTTCTTTCTTGCTTCATTTCCGAGAACAGTTGTAGCCATTTCTAATACACATGGTTCGATAAGCTCTTCTGCAATAGTATGAGGTTTCTTTGACTTTGCTACTTTAAACGCCACTTGGTATGAAGCCATCAGCAGTGGTTTGTCAAACAGATAAAAACCCTAATTTTGGAAGGGCTGCTCGAGAATCAAAACGGTCTCTTTTAGCTTGCAACGACTAACATCATGGCCCGCAACATTGGCCCCACCATGTCTGTTGTTGAAGTGTTCTTGCAGCTTAGATGGCTTCAAATTTGCGTTGGAGAAAACAGTTCCACAGATAATGCACTCAGGCTTTTGCAAATCCTCAATCTTTCCGTTGCAGGTGAAGCCAAAACGAACGTAGTCATCATTCCATTTCCTTTTCTTCGACATGATGAAGGGTTATGATGATATATAGATAATTACAAAAAAAATTCATCGTCAATATACATATGAAAGAGGAATCAAGAATGAAAATACTATTAACTTAGGATTTCCATGACGTTATCGGCCTAAGCTTTTGAAAATTTTCTTAGAATTTCCTTAAAAGATATCATATCCTTTAAAGTGCAAAAAATTTCATTAAACTAAGGAAATTTCTTAGAAGTTACAGCCCTGCTTCTCGCACCCCCTGGAATGATGTCTCGCACCCCCAGGGGGTGCGAGCACCCCTGGTTGGGAACCCCTGTTTTAGAGGAACCCAGCGACTAGCGTGGAACCACATATCCGTCTGTGCTTAAGGGTTAAATGTGAACCAACCTAACGATCGCGTCTTTTACCGAAATACGTTTCATCGTCCCGAAATAGTTCCATTTTTCAGAAACATCTGTAAAAGTAGCAAACTTGAAATATTACTATTTATAATTGTGGTAAATGTATTTCTGATTATTAAGCTTGTTCATTAAAGGCTACAATTACAAACTTTAAACTCTTTACAACAGCAACTATTGGCTGCTTTCTGTCTCAAAAGATGATGGTGTAAGGGTGAATGTAGTTCGGTTACTGTATCCTGCCTCGATGTCGCGCGTGGCTAAAATGTCCAATTATCGAGCAACATTTATTGTCACAAATCGACCAGAGGATAAGCCGATTTACTGGTAACACTTGACGCCTGTTGCACTCTCTCTCTCTCCAGCTTTTGTGGCTCTTCCAGCTGCAGGGTAGCCCTCGACTGTGGCTTGCTGCTAGAGGTATCTTCTTACCTTATGCTGTCGATTTTGAAGATTTTCAAGTCTCTCTTGAAATTATCCTTGAACCTGAGTCAAGGCCAGTGCTCTCGCAGCATCTGCAAGTTTTCTATACAGTGGATCCTTTACAATACGTCCATCGTCCATCCGGTACAGATATCCAACTCAACGAAGACATCTGCGTTTGTAAATAGTGAGGCTCGGCATCATTTCTTTCCCAAGCACTTCTGTGTCTCAAATGCTGCCATACCACTTCATATTTAGAATACGCCGAGGACAGCGTGTTTGGAACCTGTTTAGCCCTTTCTCGCACCTACTGTAGATGGTTCAGATCTGGCCACTATATATACGCATGTCTGGTTGACCCATATCTTGTTGTTATCCCATGCGCGATTGATCAGTTGGCTGGATATACCGACTCCCTTTCTGATGCGTTGTATTTAGCTCAGTATCCAGAGATATTACGTGATATACCAATTCTAGATTTAAAAAAGACAAATAATAAGCACATAAAAATAGTTTGAAAAGAAGAGAAACAAAAGAAATTATATTTTAAGTCCAAAAAGGTTATAAGCACTAGAGGAAAAGTCATCTTTAGTGACGGACATCAAGAACCCAAAAGACTATCTTCCACACAGAATTTACTTGACATTTACTACCAAATCATTTAATTCTATAAGGTCTCAAACCTGTCGTTAAAGGTGAAGTAACGCTCACCCTTTTCGTCCAGCGAAGGTACTAAGTAAAAAGTAGCAAAATCCAAGGGTATTGTTTGTAATCTATGAACGACTGTAATCGTCCACAGCCAGGAAATCGTCTTCGCCAAAGGCCTTACAGCTGTTTACTACGTACTTATCTTGAACGTCGGTTCTACCAGCCTGCTCACGTACGACGATAATCGTATCGATTCATCAATCCCTGACAATAGCCTTGAGATGACAGCATCCTACATGCACCACCCGTACTGCGATACATTGGTTACAGAAAAATACAAGTACAGCATCTGTCCATGGAAAGGTAAACGATTTTATCGCTACCGAAACGCAGTGATTCAGCACGAACAACGTAACCAGGTCTGCCTGACTTATAGAATCGCTGTTCTTTGTTTAGTGGGTTATCTTTCTATTAGGACGTCTCTGGAGTGGGTTGTCTTGGATTTCCATTTATTTTGTAATGCATAAAACGGAAATCTAAGTTTGTCTGCAACTATCCAAGAGTAATCTATCATACAAAAATTTGTAATGATCAAAAGTTCTCAACATCAAGGCAATACGAAAACCTATTATTTTTTTTTTAGAAATATTCCTTTAAAGATGATTGAAACTGAATACGATTTGCCTTTATTCCTTTTGTCACACAAGAATAGTGGCGACCGATGGATGGCCCAGTGCCTGAGGTCCCAGGTTCGACTCCTGATTGGTGCTAGTTCGGTTTGGCGCACCTTCAAAGCACGGTTTCTTCTTCAACAGCCGACTGTAGTGATATTCTTCGGGTACTCCGATTTCCTCCAGTGTCTAAAAATAAATAGTTATGGTTTTGAATTCCTTTGCCAATATCGAAAGTGCCGCGCCGCTCATGACGAACACTCTCTTAATAGAGCTGTCTCGGGTATGGAGAGGTTATCTCTGTTGCTGAAACTGGCAAACGATACAACAGAAAAGCGCGGAGACTATAATACTGATGTGTGTGTGTGGAGGTGGATTAATGTTTGAGAACGAAAGATAAAACGAAACAATTTTAGCAAATCGACTCAGTAAAAAAATGTAGAAGCACCAACTACACACAATTCTGGTAAGCTTACTAAAAGCGTTGCGCCGATGGAACAAGGTGTAGAGTTAAATATTGACCGCTCACACTTCAAAAGTTCACCCTACCGATTGTGATCTGTATATAAAGGAAAAGGGGGATAATAATAAGGATAAAGAAGCAAATGAAGAAAGAAAGCGATGAAAAACGAAAAATATTCCAGGATTTTTTTGGCAATAGTAATCTGTTCCGAAAAAAAAAAGTTGGATAGATTTCAAATATGAAAAACATAAAATTCTTTTAAACCATCCGGTACAATATTCAGCCGTAATTGCCAAGAAGCTATAGGCAGATTTACACGGCAGCAGAGAGCCGACTTACGACTTTCAGTCGCCAGCCTGTCTCGTTCCGTTACTTATTCTGACGTCAAACGAGGGATGGCTACAGATTATATTGTGTTGACGGAGTTTATAGCGTGCTCTCGGTAACCAAAGCCACTTAGAGGGAAAAAAACATAAGTAAAATATATATATATATATATATATTTTTTTTAAAAGTAGGTAACTACCGTTGCATTGGAAACTTTGCT
>JACATO010000751.1:0-14023 GCA_018389105.1 Nautilus pompilius | reverse complement strand
AGATCGATCGACTTAACCAAAATGAAGACCGGCCGCCGGCTACGAAATTTTAATTTGTTTCCAAGAATACGTAAGGTTGCGTTCCCGATCTCTTGTCACAAGGTGCGCGGAGCTCTGAGCGAATTCTGTAGAAACTGGGGAAGTAAAGAGGGAGCAATATTGAATTAAAATTTAAAAAACAAAAAAAAAACACGCCCTGATTGTCTTATTCCGCGATAATCAATATAAAACTGGTCAGACTCGCTGTGGCGTTGAATAATGATAAATAGATTTTTAAAAAAAGACACTTTGGATAAATAATGTGATTTGGATAGTTGGACACGCTTCCAGGGAACCAGACAATGTGATTTACGCTGTCTCACGAACAATTTATTCACTTCGCGAACGATGGCTAACACAAGGGTCTCGTGCCGCGTTTTGTAGGACCCCGGGAAGGGGAGCGAATTGGATCAGTTCGACCCAGAGTTTTTTTTTCTGCGATTCGACTCGTGCTGTCAGTCGGAGGGTTGGGAACGGCCACGCCCAGTTTCTCACTGTCTCCCCCGCCCCCTCTCCAGGAGAAAGCCCCCGGCCGCCTGGGAGTAGTAGCTTCTTTCCAGGCGGAGCGGACGACAGAGGTGGGTGGGGGTGGGCGATTTTAAGAGAAAAAGACTGATAACGATGTATAACGGACAAATAAACGAACAAGACGAGGTCTCTTATTAAATGTTTAGCTTTGATTAGATGCAGGGATGTATAGCGGACATTATTATTATTACCGGGGAATCTTTAATTAAGGAAAAAACAAACGAGGAAACCCAATATTGATCGCGGTCATAGGGAATTGTCAGCAGGAGAATTACCAACGAAGGAAGAAGAGAGTAAATATTATCTTTACTCGGGGTTTATCGACTTTAGAAATTCTTGCTTTGCCAGGGAGTTTTCGATAACGAGACAATCGGTGAGCAAGCGGACGGGGCAAGTTAAGGTAGAGAAATAAAACAAGATAATTACCGACGATACCTTAATAATAATAATAATAATAATAATAATAATAATAATATAATTAATAATAATAATAATAATAATATAATAATAAGGTGGTTAGTTCTTCACAGACTTCATACTTCTACCAAGCAACGTTTTCTCCGCTCCCTAAGCCTGACTTTCTCGGTGGCTGGGCCGAGTAAGTCCGAAGATCGCTCCCATGACGAGAAAGTAAGAATCTATTTCTCTTAAAAAGGTGTTGTTTATTTTTCCTTTTCTTTTTCCAAAATTGATACTTAAGAAATAAAAAGGAAACGTGTGTGTGTGTGTGTGTGTGTGTGTTGTGTTAGTTTACGTTCTTCTCAGATCGCTAGCTTAATTCACAAGTTGTTATTTTTTTAACATTAACGCAACAAAATATAAATATATACAAATGGTTAATTTCGTTCTTTCGGCTTCGCCTTTGCCGACAACACGAACTCTCATGGAAGCGCATCTGCTTATTCGATTTCTTTCCCGAAATTGATAGGAAAAAAGTAAGAAATAGTTTCTCGGTGCTGCGACCGCTAGCGCCCCCTGCCAACGCGACGTCATTGGGTCTGCGCCGGAAATGCAGAAGGGAAGCGATTCGTCGCGATGAGACATTTCATCAGACAGCCTCTCGGTTCCTGCCATTAAAAAAAAAAAAAAAAACTGAACTATTTTGATTGTATATCTATATATATATATATTTATATTTTGTTTACTTCTTTCGATTTAAAATTCTTGCGTTAGTCACGCGGTTCGAACTTTTTTTTTTTTTTTTTTAGAAATGTTCTTTTAATGAGTCTCTTAACCATTCCTTGGCAGAGATTGTTTATTCTGGCTGTTTTCCGTCCCTTCGCTCCGCGCACGCAACACGAAAGAAAATTGGAATGTAACTGTTTTCTCAACAAATATTTCCCTGGGCGTTACGCCACTCACTTTCAATATCTAATTTCACGTGTTTTGTTGGGTTTTTTTTTGGGGGGGTCGTCGGTTACCATCCTTGAATATAAAAGAAATGTGTTTTCGTTTAATGCAAAGCGGCGGGGGAGGGAGGGAGGGAAGGGGAGATGAAGAAACTCGGGCTTCTTCAGCACGGGCACGGGAGGATCGTCCTAGGTATCCAACACGACCGGCTCTCGGGGACTGTGGAGGGCTGGGCCGTCCGCCGCCATTAGAGGCTGCGTTCGTTCGAACCACCGGTGGTTTTTCTTTGATGCGTCGATAGCTAAGGGGTCGGCAGACCCCGGCTCTCGCAGGGTGGTTATCGGGGGGGGGGGCGGGGCGGGTTGAGGTAATGGCGAGCTTGGGAGGATGGCGGAGGGGGATCATTGGCAGCTAAAACGCGTGAGACGGGGAAGGGAGGCCACCGCGCGCGTGACATTCACCGGAAGTGGGGTGGCGGTGTCGGCCATTTGTCGCTGGCTTATATTTCTAGTGACTGCGGTGTCACGTTTCCCGCCGGTTTCGCTCCTCCGATTTAGTAGTTTCGGGAACTAATTTCTGGCGATTATTATTATTATTATATAGGCCGTGTTGCTATCCAGCAATAAGGATGCAGTAGTGATCGCTTGCGGATTCCCAATCGTCCCCGCTAATAGTGCACGCGCACTGGCGCCTAGCAACCAACGCCCAGTCTGCAAATCACGACGCTTCCATCCCCATGGTGCGATTTCTGGAACAAACGCATCACCGCTTTTCCTTTAATTGACGCCGCTCGTAGAGCGCAAATATTCTGATCCGCCCTTCCAAGCAATTTCATCAATCACGCCACCCGTCACCCTGACGGTGAAGCAGATTCTTACACCTAAAGTTTAAAAGGTGAATGGCGCCTACATCAGACTTTAGCTCTCCTTTTGCTTGAACTTTTGCCAAGCGATCGGTTGAGTACGCGGGGTAAATTGCCAGATAACGTTTTTCCTATAATATCTCGACTAGGTGACAGACTGTAGCGGAGAGAGAGAGAGAGAAAGAAAGAGACGTTATTACAACGAGAGAGAGAGAGAGAGGAGAGAGAGAGAGAGAGAGAGACTAGATGGAGAGAAAAAGAAGAGAGACAGACACTAGGGAAAGCGACACACCACAGTGAGAGATACCAGAGAGAGATGACGTTAGTACAGAGAGAGAGAGAGCGAGAGAGAGGACTAGATGGAGAAAGAGAGACAGACACTAGGGAAAGCGACACACACACAGTGAGAGATACCAGAGAGAGATGACGTTATTACAAAGAGAGAGAGAGAGAGACTAGATGGAGAAAGAGAGACAGACACTAGGGAAAGCGACACACACACAGTGAGAGATACCAGAGAGAGATGACGTTAGTACAGAGAGAGAGAGAGAGAGACTAGATGGAGAAAGAGAGACAGACACTAGGGAAAGCGACACACACACAGAGAGAGATACTAGAGAGAGATGACGTTAGTACAGAGAGAGAGAGAGAGACTAGATGGAGAAAGAGAGACAGACACTAGGGAAAGCGACACACACACAGTGAGAGATACCAGAGAGAGATGACGTTAGTACAGAGAGAGAGTGACTAGATGGAGAAAGAGAGACAGACACTAGGGAAAGCGACACACACACAGAGAGAGATACCAGAGAGAGATGACGTTAGTACAGAGAGAGAGTGACTAGATGGAGAAAGAGAGACAGACACTAGGGAAAGCGACACACACAGAGAGAGAGATACCAGAGAGAGATGACGTTAGTACAGAGAGAGAGAGACTAGATGGAGAAAGAGAGACAGACACTAGGGAAAGCGACACACACACAGAGAGAGATACCAGAGAGAGATGACGTTAGTACAGAGAGAGAGAGAGAGAGAAGGCTTTCTGGCAAGAGTCCAACCAACCGGAAGTGTTATCTACGCATGACTGTCTCCGAGAGCGAGTGCTCCTGAATGTTAGATTCGAAATAACTGGCTAAACAAAATGCATCCCTTTTAAATATATTATTATTATTATTAACAAATAACCCAGCTTTCGGTAAAAGAATTTCTCATGTTAGATCACAAGGAAACTTTTAGAAAAAAGAAAGAAGAAAAGAGCGATGAGATAGGAATGATAACTTTGTTTTTAATGCGCAAAAGGAGATCTTTAAATAGCCTCAGCGACTGGTTCTTTGTTGATTATCGAGAAAGTAGAAGTAAAGGGAAAATAGCTGGCGAGGGCGCAAGGAAAACTAGGAGAAAAAAATTCTTTGGAATAAATAAATTTGATAAAAATAAATACCGGTTTCCAGTAAAAAAATGACTTTATATTTCTTGCCTGAATTAAAAGGCTGTTGTTGGTTTTTTTTCAGTTTGTCTGGTGCCATCCTGAAAATGGCTGGCGGGGGATAAAATGGACAGTCACAACTAGATGAGTGCTAAGAAACAATAAAATGGGGGGGGAGCAAACATTTTGATGAATTCCGATTGCAAAACAAATCCAGTTGTGGGAATCTTTTTTTTAAAACATCCGATTATTCTATTTCTTTGTAACTATGACCAGAATGTAGAGGGCAAAAGCGGTGAAGGGCAACATTCGTTGAAAGGAACGATTTAAAGGGGTCACTTACAAAGAATGCGGTGTGAGCTAAAACGGGAAATAAAGACAAAAGATTCCGTGGAATTCTGTACGGTCTCCTATCCTTTGGTACCACGAAGACCATCTACCCCGTTTGGCATTTAGACTACCGTATTTTGTATCCTGGTCTGGGCCAACTTTCCCCATATTCCTTCGAAATCTTCATATAATTACATCCTATTGGTAGGGGGGAAATGGGATACTGTCAGCTGGCGATACAGATGTTCCGACAGGGGATTGGTCAGATTCGCATTGGCGTGTCTAGAAAACATGGTGAGTGCCCAGATTCCTCTTCCGGACTGTTGTCACCAGGGGTTTTGGCAATTTAGCATCATCCTCATGAAAAACGTGAGCATCCATACTCGGTATAATTTATTGGTACAGTAGGATGTATCTTTACAATGTCAATGTACGGTATTTAAAATAAGTAAGACCCTCACACTTACCTTGCACTTTCCATCGTGCCAGATTCCATCTGACAACATGGCATTGTCGCCTCCAAACGTGAACGTAAAAAGATATCGAAGATTGGCTACAAATCCTTGAGAAGTAGATCTCGGGCGATCTGACGTTGACTCTGGACACATTATGACATACGAGGTCTGTCGAAAAAGTATCCGACCTTAGGCTGGAAAAAAAATTACGTATTTGCTGGGGTTCATTTGCTAATCTCCTTCGAAGTAGGCCCTTCGTGCCTCCACACACTTAGCCCAGCGATCCTTCCACTGTTCGAGGCACGTCTGGAATGATTCTTCTGGAATGGCTCTCAGCTCCGCCTTCGCATTCCGCATGATGTCCTCTCGGCTCTTGAAGTGGGAGCCTTTCAGTGGCATCTTCATTTTTGGGAACAACCAGAAGTCAGAAGGAGCCATGTCTGGAGAGTAGGGAGCCTGGAAAATGAGCGAAAAGCCTTACTTTGCCAAGAAACCTTGGATCAGCTGCGACCAATGAGCCGGGGTGTTGTCATGATGCAGCTGCCAGTTTTGTGAGGCTCACAGATCCGGTCTCTTGCGCCGAACTGCATCACGAAGACGTCGGAGGACTTCCTGATAGTACTCCTTTGTAACTGTTTGTCCTACTGGTGCGTATTCGTGATGCACAACGTCTCGGTAGTCGAAGAAAACAGTCAGCATCACCTTGATTTTGCTCCGGACCTGACGTTTGGTGCTTCCACTGTGATGACTCAGCTTTGGTTTCCGGGTTGCACCCGTACAGCCAGGTCTCATCTCCAGTTATCACGGTATTCTGGAACTCAGGATCCCTGTTGGCAGCATCCAGCGGGTCCTGCGCAACCTCAAGACGAAGTTGTTGTTGTTCCTAAGAAAGCAGCTTGGGCACAAATTTCGCTGCCACTCTGCGCAAACCCAAACCCTCCTTTAAAATTGTCCCAGCTCCGTCACCAATTTCCCGCACCGTCAAACGACAATCCTCCATTATCAAGGTCCGCACTTTCTCGATAACAACTACATTGCGGCTTGTTGATGGCCTCCCAGAACGCTGGTCACTCTCCACCGATGTGCGGCCATCTTTGAACCTCTTGTACCATTCTTTAATTTGGGTAACACCCACGGCATTGTCACCAAAAACCTGTTGAATTTTGCGAATTGTTTCCGCTTGGGTATCTCCAAGCTTTTGGCGAAACTTGATGCAAGATCGCTGCTCCACACGTTCCGTCCTCACGGAGTAAGTGGTACAGCAGCTCACACGATGGCTGCCTGACAGCGACTGACGCATCCAGCAAGCCCGCCAAAAACCACGCATGCGCATGAAGGCATGCGCCTCCACTATGCACACTTTTGCCTTCCTAACGTCATTACTTCCTACGGGAAAAAAATAAAGTCGGATACTTTTTCGACAGACCTCGTATTCTATTACGTTTTGGTATAGAAATGGTTCCATACTTATTGAGCGCGAATGAAAGCCATTTCTATCATGGTTTTTGTATTAAAAGATGATTTTAAAAAAACAAACTTTCTCATGAAATCTAATCGCTCTCTCGGTTTGTTTGCTTTCATAATAAATGGTATTTTCTTGTTGTTTTTTTTAATTCATGAAGCATTTCACGCTAGCTAAATGAGCTCGTAAAACCCTGCCTCCACAATTGGCTGTGGCTGATCGCTGCTTCATCCGTACGTGTTTAGATATTATCGAGCCGTTGGTATTTTGTCTGTCACCGCTCACCAATGGCACTCCATCCCTCCCATGACTCTTGCCATTTTCCAGAATTATAAACCAATTTGTGTGCGACGCGTGTAGCGTCATAAAAACCCATACATCGCAGCAACAGCAGCTCGGAGAGCCGACAGACAATGGACTGGGGGGGGACCAGTGATGGCCGGTGCTGGCATCATCATAAAAGAGCGAAAGTCGTCTGCAGTCCCAGCTCGTGCGATTTTAACATGTATACAGTCGAGGAAGAAAGGCTATTGATTTTAACTAAGCTATTATTATTCCATAATTAATTAAATTCATGCATAATTTACAATGCCGTACGATGGCCACTTGGATGACCTGATTTTTATTCTTATTAAAAATATAAAGCTTTCTCTCTCACTTTTCCATCTACTAAGAGAAGGTTCAAAAGTTCTGAATGTTGAGAAAACCTGACCTGGTCACACCTAGCAAAGATCTATCTTTGTGTGTCGAGAACACCTGAGGTGGTCATACCTGACAATGGTCTCCGTTTGTGTGTCGAGAACACCTGAGGTGGTCATACCTGACAGAGGTCTTCGTTTGTGTCGAGAACACCTGAGGTGGTCATACCTGACAAAGATCTATCTTTGTGTGTCGAGAACACCTGAGGTGGTCATACCTGACAATGGTCTCCGTTTGTGTGTCGAGAACACCTGAGGTGGTCATACCTGACAAAGATCTCCGTTTGTGTGTCGAGAACACCTTAGGTGGTCATACCTGACAAAGGTCTTCGTTTGTGTGTCGAGAACACCTGAAGTGGTCATACCTGACAAAGGTCTCCGTTTGTGTGTCGAGAACACCTGAGGTGGTCATACCTGACAAAGGTCTCCGTTTGTGTGTCGAGAACACCTGAGGTGGTCATACCTGACAAAGGTCTCCGTTTATGTGTCGAGAACACCTGAGGTGGTCATACCTGACAAAGGTCTCCGTTTGTGTGTCGAGAACACCTGAGGTGGTCATACCTGACAAAGGTCTCCGTTTGTGTGTCGAGAACACCTGAGGTGGTCATACCTGACAAAGGTCTCCGTTTGTGTGTCGAGAACACCTGAGGTGGTCATACCTGACAAAGGTCTCCGTTTGTATGTCGAGAACACCTGAGGTGGTCATACCTGACAAAGGTCTCCGTTTGTGTGTCGAGAACACCTGAGGTGGTCATACCTGACAAAGGTCTCCGTTTGTGTGTCGAGAACACCTGAGGTGGTCATACCTGACAAAGGTCTCCGTTTGTATGTCGAGAACACCTGAGGTGGTCATACCTGACAAAGGTCTCCGTTTGTGTGTCGAGAACACCTGAGGTGGTCATACCTGACAAAGGTCTCCGTTTGTGTGTCGAGAACACCTGAGGTGGTCATACCTGACAAAGGTCTCCGTTTGTATGTCGAGAACACCTGAGGTGGTCATACCTGACAAAGGTCTCCGTTTGTGTGTCGAGAACACCTGAGGTGGTCATACCTGACAAAGGTCTCCGTTTGTATGTCGAGAACACCTGAGGTGGTCATACCTGACAAAGGTCTCCGTTTGTATGTCGAGAACACCTGAGGTGGTCATACCTGACAATGTGTCGAGAACACCTGAGGTGGTCATACCTGGCAAAGATCTACGTTTGTATGTCGAGAACACCTGAGGTGGTCATACCTGACAAAGATCTATCTTTGTGTGTCGAGAACACCTGAGCTGATCATGCTTTACAAAGGTCTATCCACTTACTCTACTGAGTGCTCTAAACCTCACTTTCGATAGAGTTACATTCTGTCTGCTGTAAACCCTAAAATGGAGATTCCGGTAGGTCATCGTACACGAGATTCCGAACTTTAACCTCTTAACGCGTAGATTCAAATTTATATTTTTTCTGGTCACTACATTAAAAGAAAGTCAGGTGAAAAATCAGAAGCAGTTATTTGCCAGTTAAGATTCATCCTAAGCTCTCATTGGTAGCTCGAAGAAATCATTTCAGATCTGTTTATCTCGCGGACCGAGGCCTAAGTAGACCAACTGCCGATAACAATCAGAGAAGCAATAGACGGTAACTGTGCAAAACTAAATCCATCAAGACGCCTTCTGCATCTCTACGAAGCTTCTCGGCTAAGAAATGCATATTCCTTATGTAAGAGAACCCAATGATGATAACTCGATTTGTTCAGATTTTAAAAATGTCTTGGTTTTGATGGCAATACATTTTGCGAATTCTTCGTGCGGCCGTGATCAATTGGTGTTTGCACCATGTCTGACGTAGCGTATCTACCCCTTATTTCCATACCTGTCAATTCGCAGCATGAGCCATTTTCAGATCTGGCTCAATCACAAAGGCACCTGTCTTAGCACGATCGTCTTGTACGAAACCGCAACGTCTCATAATAGCATCGTTGGTGACCATGACCTCTAATAAACAGGCTTAATCACTGGAATATATATATATATGATCTCGCTCTTAAGTGTGTATGTTTTTAAACAGAAGAATATTCTTTTTTTTAAAAAGAGAAACGTCTAATTCTTAGCTGCCAATTCCAAAAAACAAAAAAAAAGAAGGCAAGTTTTGTAAACAATCTGTGTAGATTGCTTCTTGATACACACCGCCATTTTGTTTTAGGGTCCTACCGTTGATTTTCTGACCCTATTAAAAAGTTCCCTACTCTTTTTTTAAAAAAAAAAAAAAAACATGATACTGTTTTCTTCCTATAACTTTGCCTTAATAGAGCTTCACCCTGATTTTTCTTAAAACGAGAGCTCAGCCGTTATCCTGCCGTTAGAACCTTACTTTTCTTCCTCAGCTCACTTTCCGAGCTGTCCCCTTCCAAAACCATTAACAGGTTTCCCCTTAATTTCCTTCTTTGGTCCCATTGTTTACCGCTTTTAAAACGCTGCTTGGATTCTCTTAAGAGTTTCTCCGAAGTCCGCGAATATTCAACTGATTCTCGATCTTCCAGACAAATAGTAAGTTATTACATTCTTTGTAACCCACGCAGTAACTTAGATCTGCTTATTAACAAAAGCTTAGCATCCATTTAATTAGAATGCACCCATTTACAACTGAATCGTCGAGTTACACAACCAGCTTCGTTTTCATGGTGATACGTCCGTATCGAACGACGTTTGGCCCCCGAAGGAAACCGTGCGGTTTCTGTTTATACAAATTATCATCTTTCTAAAGACTTCAAAAAGGAATTATTTCTTCCAGTATCTTCAGAGATGCGCTTTCTTTATACGGTGAAATCGAGTAAGTAAACTGGCACGGGCTTGGCTTCAAAAGATTGTAAAGACGGTTAATAGTCTCCTGATGATGATGATGACGGGAATATACAGGTGCGGCCAAAATTATTGCATCCCCCCTTAGGTTTTTAAACATATCGTCGGTCCAGTGTACGTTACGAGCATAATAAATATAATTTAGCTCCTTTTAATACTCAGATAGCCTATGCATCGAAAAGTGCAATAATTTCTTGATTAGAGGTAAGTAAAAATATTAAAGCAACTAACTTCAATAAATGTGCGATGATACTTTGTCCTGACTAACAAGTGATATTTTCACAGAAGAATTACCCGAAGAATAAATCATAAACGAAGCAGATGGATGGATGGACGGTTTGATAGACCGGAAACTTACCATTGATTATGTTCATCATTCTATTAATATAAATTGAGTTTATGATTATTTGTAATTTGTGCTTGTTTGTTTCATACCATTTAGTTAAATGCTTTTGTTAATTCCTACTTTTTGTTGGTTAGTTATAGCGTTTTGTTTATATGTCCCACAGTAGTACCCCCATTGAAAGCTGAGGTCAGAATGCGTTCCTGGAGAAGAGAGCTTTCGGCGGAGTATTACTGTACGTGTATATATTTAGGGGAGACAACCGGGGAGTTTTGTTACCGGGGTAAGTTGTTTCAGTACCAGTAATTCCTAACTAAACGTAAAGATGAGATACAGTGACGTCATAGGGATCAAAGTTGAGTACAGCCTTATTTGCATGTAATCATATTGGGGCAATTACAGTTCTTTTACATGCGTATGACGTCAATTATAGACAGCCTCGTTATAAGTTCAATTAGTGGCAGCTATAGCTCCGGTGATTTCCCTTTATAGTGTCTGTTTTCTGTTATATTGTATTTGTTTTTCGTTGTTATTGTCTTGATTTACTGTAGTTCTGCTTTATCTCTTTTTTTTTTATTATTTGTCTGCTATTTAATTTGATGTAGCCTTTGGTCGCCCTGTTAAACACACATCCACAGGGGTGGGGAGATTTGCACTCTAACAAATAAGACAAAACTACTTCTGTTTAGGAAAGTCGGATGGATAATCGCTTCCTCTGTCTCCATCTCTCTCTCTCTCTCTCCTCTCTCTCTTCTCTCTTCTCTCTCTCTCTGGCAGCAAAATCCCTGGCAACAACATTCTCCGAATCGATGAGTGAACGTGCTTAGGCATAACTGCATAAAATAGAGTTATGGGCAGCTTAGGAATTCGTGCGATAAATAAGACTGATATCAGCTTCCATACTTAACTGGTATAAATATTTAAAAATCCAACTATTTAGGAGCGTTATAAATTTGAAATAAAACCTGAGTAATCCACCCCTTAAACCTTGTTTTCCTTATCCCGGACTGGCGCCATTTTACTCACGTAGATCGATGAAAGCAGCCTCTCTAATGTTTATTATAAATTTACCGAGAGGTTTCAATTAACCCTAACCCTCCTGACAGGTAGATGGATAAATACACGTGATTATTGCGGGGAAGAGAATTAGCGGCCTGTATGTATAAGCTGAAGTCTGCATTTTTTGTATTCGGAAAATGTACCCCAGCAGGAGATAATCCCAAACATTAAGGGAGAGAGTAAATCTTTATTTATAGAGACCCGGCTCACTGGCGGAGCTATTTGATTTAAAAGATAGAGGGCGCCACTGTTCCAGACAGGTGACGACTGACTGCTGCTCCCTCGGTATGGTTTCACTTGCATAGGCGATGCGAATCTTTCTTGTTGTTGCAGAAGTGGGATAGAGTCCTGTTCTGCCTTTTAAAGAATTTTAATTCAGTTAGTAGGTTTTCTTAATATGCAAATAAAAGAAAGTCGCGTTGCTGGTATAGTAGATGCGTATTCCATCGCCTGTTTCTTCCCTACTGATGATTTACTGGAAAGGATGGATTTCCGACCCGTCTGTTTTCCATGCTAACCACGGTGATCGTGACGGTGGGGTGGGTTGTTTGCATAGTAAAGAGATCGAAGGTAAACGTTCAGTCTCAACGCATCAGATGTCGCCACACGAACAACCCTAGGCGGACCCGGTCGTCTAGTGGTTAGCCGGCGAGATGGCAGAGGTGCCCGAGTTCGAATCTCAGGTGGAGGGAGAGACAGGCTCGGTTTGGTGGGCTCTCTCGGCGTCGCTTCATGTTCGGCGAGTGATCCTAGACTGGCTGGCTCCATGACCACTACCTAAAGAGTGCCGCCGACTCCATCACCAAGGCTAATATTTACTTCCCCGCGCCTTTCGCTGCCGGTTGTCCTTCGACGTCGAAAAGCAGAGCAAGGGGGGTTCGACAACCGGAAGAACATTAGCAAAAGCGAATGAGGCAGATGCGGGAGAAGTTCGTTAATACAGGTAAGCCAACATCGTGCTCGTTCTAAGCTGATCACAGAGCTGCTGCCGCGCGCCTTCCGGCGGTAATTTGAAGAAGCTTATCGGTGTCCGACGCCGCCTTCACCATGTACTATCGACTCCGTTTGCACGGCAGCATTCCGCCAACTGAAAGTAGGAGGAGTGATGACGGACGGGTCTGAATGGTTTCCCCTCCACGCTGGAATCTCACACGGAGGCTGACCAGTATTTGAATATCTGGTCACGTGTTGCACTCGAGCCGCACGTCTTCTCAGCATCGCGTCGCTTCTCGGCGATTCTCGCACGTCCCGAGATTCCGCGTTTCCCCACGTCAGCTGCAGCCCCGGCCGGATAACTGAGCCGTGCGTGAGGGGCTCTATATCTCCAACAGCAGAGTTATTAACCAGTGGAATAATTCCTCGCCGAGAACGAGGCTCCGCGCCAGTTTATAAACGACGTTAAAGTCTCTCTCCGACAAACGGCGCCTTCCGGAAAGAGTCCGTCCCATCCCCTGGCGTCTCGTGATGCAAGGCTATGCTTAGAATGTGAACCGGTGCCGGCCGAATCGAAATATCGATCTCTGGCTCGTTCTTTTCTTTGTAAATGTTTTTATTCCTTTATTAAAACCCCCGACGATGTTTGATCAGTTGTGGGCCTCCAACAATGAAATTACGACATCCGCAAAGAAGTATTTCAAACGCGGGTGAATGGCGCCAATACGGTCTTCACTGTAGGAAGAGAAGCAAGAATATGATATTTATTTATTTATTTTTAAAAAAAAAGAAGAAAAAATTTAAAAAAAAAAACTTATGCGGTTAATTTATAAAATATTTTTTATTAAATATTTTCTCGGCAAATGACTTTAGTTATGTTGAAGTCCACTTTCCGGACATGTTTCTAAGTATAAATTTTGTTTTGCCAGCGGTAGCAATGAAACACCGCACCGACTGAGTGGCGACATTTACTCTCCTAATATTTTTAATGGCTTCATTACGCTAGGGAAGAGTTTGGAGGGAGAGGTGGAAATAGCATAAATATAGAAAAATGGCCAAAATATTGATTGGTAAATTCTGAGAGTAAAATGTCAATGGGAAGCAATTACCGTTTGTAAAAATGCCAAACAAACAAAGTAAATGTTATGTTGAGGACGTTTTCCGCTCTTCTTCAACTTCGGAATTTTCAGCTTTGACAACAAACTCTGTTTCCGGCGCCTGTCAGTGTATGGCGAATTTTCCCCCAGTTTTTTAAAAGAAATCTTCCGGGCTCAGTCTCAGGAGACAATCGTCGGACAACTCTTTCCAAAACCACGCCGGCATAAGTGCTTATGGCGATTGGATAGAACCGACCAGTTTGAACATAACCGAGCCGTTATCCGGTGGATCGTTCGTCGAAGAGTCGAATACGGCCAGAATTCCGTCTGCCAACCTGCGAGATGCAGCAGGTGCTCGATATGAACGACGCCCTTCTCCGAGGAACTTATTCGTTGTTGTTGTTGTTGTTGTTGTTGTTGTTTTCTTTCTTTTTACGTTCCATGATAGCGATAAGAGGCTTTAGACAATAAGAGAAACACACAAAACCGCCGCGCGTGTGTATCCGTGTGGCTTTTGCGCACCCTTCCTAGGGCGTGCAAAAAGGGGAGGGCGCCGGTGCATTTCTTCAGAAATACGATGTTCGGACATTGTCCCTGTT